>MJUU01070932.1:0-11276 GCA_002080025.1 Modiolus philippinarum
GAAAAAACTGAAAAATGCCATGACATGTTTTTATTGTATTTTGTTATGTTGAAAGAATACATGGGTTGCACATCTTTTCCATTCCGGATTTGACTCGTCATTTAGACGAGGTCATCTGGGGTCAACCAGAGTAAAAATGACATCATCCAACGTCGGAGCAAGGGACTGATATTTTCTACCAACGAATCTTACGTTGTTATTTAACATATGGGTAAAAACTCGTTTTCAACTAACAAAGAAATCCACGAGGAACATTTCCAACCCACAAAAAACGAAACTTGAATGGAAATGAAGAAATTACTATCTTCGTCTATCAGCGTCTTGGAACCAGTTTTGTACCAGAATACTCCGTGTTTTGGTAAAATAATGAGCGATCCCGCAAATGCACAATCGGTCTATATCAAAGTATTGCATGTAATATGAATATTGGTGTTATTTCAAGTAAGTGAGAACCGAACATTCAGTCTAAAACGAATAATCCAAGGACAACGGCATCATCGGAAAAACAGAGAAACAAGACATAACATATGAGTATGGCACAGAAAAGAAAAATAAAGACACACACATATATATGTCAAATTAGCTTATTACCACAGGAAAATGTTTAAAAATTCGAAAATAACAATCAACTTTCATCTGAAAGGATATGGAGTAAATGAACATAAGACCATAACACAAATGTTAACTTCAACTGCAATAATTTAATGAGCTGTATGGCCATTACGGATATTAATCCCTTAACAGCAGCACTAGACTCCGAACATAGGAAATCTTGCATCTTTCAAGGTTGTATTCAGTTACCAAAATCCAGATGGAAACTACAGAATTTCTTAACAAAAACATTCTTCATATATTTTCTATTTTGACCACTGTATAGTGTATCGGTATTTGTAAAGAGCAGTTTATTCAGATTGCTGTGTCAGATGGCAACAAAATTTCCAACTAGGCTAGTAATTTCTCTAGCATGGTACTATACCCTGTTCTGTTTTTGTTGATAAGGTAAAATCTGCCAGCAATAATATGTCGGAGTGAAAACAAATACATTGACAGAATTTTAGTTTGATTTTTCTTTACAGGAAGTCCTGATCTGTTATGTAATAAAACCGAACTATTTGACAGCAGATGATTTTCTGTCACCAAAATGTATACCACTATTTCATATTAAGGTTCGTATACATTTTTAAAATAACAAAATACCAAAATTGCTATGTAGTTTTGCAAATGGCCACTTCTCCAACTTATGTCTTTTCAGTGCAGATAAATGAAAACAGAGATCCATGTGAAAAAATTTAAATCCGAAATTGATAAAAAAACTCATTTAAAATCTGATGACCATACTCCCATAAATTCACAAACAAAGCATGTGATAAACACATAAAATATTCTGGTCACTCGATTTAAAAAAAATAGGATTGATAGATTCACAGTGACTGTATATCATACAACTATCTTTGAAATCATATAATTTTATCATATACTTACTCAAGTGCATGTGTCATAAAGAAAGAATTAAGTCGGTCATATCTTCAGGGGGTGTAATATAAAACCTGTATTACATGGGTGTGTAATATGAAATCCGTATTAAATGGGGTGAAATATAGATTTTTACAAATTGCGACTGACAATTTTCCAATTCATTGAATAAACAAAGATTCACAAATTTCAGCATAATTTTTCCCATAATTGGAAGCAACATTTTTGCAGATTTTAGTGTACGTTTCTTTCTATTATGTAGTTGTTCCAGTTAATGACCCGTGTTGTTATGAACATACTTTTGTTGTTTTGTGAAGAAAAATACAAAGTCAGCAAAGATAATGCAAGAAGTTCAATCAAGTGAACCAGTATTTGCCACTTGAGGAGTATTTTCCAGGCTGGTATTTACCAGTAAATACCATCGGTAAATACTGGGGTGGAATTTACCGCCCAACCCTGGATTAATTTGATTTGTATAGTTAATTTGGTACCCAACATCTAAGGGAAATAACCCATTAAAGTCAGCTTTATGTTTAATTCCATATAATTTCATTATGAGATTAAAGCTTCTTGCTAATAAAATTTTTTTTTGTTTTCTATACATGTATATCTATTGAAAAATTTACTGATGTGAAATTGAAAATGAAATATGTTTTTTCATCTAATGCATAAGTTAACAAAAAATTTCAGAAAATTAAATTAATCATATTAGTTCTCCCCTTGAAGGGAGAAAAATGTGAAGAAATAATCATCTGCTGATGTGGTGATATCAGCATGGTCCATTTCAGATTTATGAATTTTTGATATTTTTTTATGCCCCCAGATCGAGGATCGGGGGCATATTGTTTTTGTCTTGTTTGTCTATCTGTCTGTCTGTCAGTCTTTCCGTGGGTCCAAAACTTTTACTTTGGCTATAACTTTTGAACTTTTAAAGATAAACTTATCATACTTGGGAAGTATATAGATCTAGTCAAGAGGAACATAAATATGCCCCCAAAAATTAGGTCAGATCAAAGGTCAAGTCACAGAGGTCAAAATTTAAGTTTCATATGTTTTGTATGTAAAGAAAGATAACTCTAACCAAAATATTAAGATTCCATTTTTATATGACCGCTAAAATTTTGCGGTCGTATTATGGTATGGGGCTGGCGTCGGCGTCTGTGGACAGCATAACTTTGGTTCTAGTGAACGGATTGTTATTAAATTTTAGTATGATGTTTGTTGGCACAAGCTTAAGCCCGAGTTTTAATTTTGCGTTCCCTGCCCAACCCGTTTTTGAAAAAGAGGCAAAAAAGGGGCCAAAAAGGGTTTAAATTAGGTATTTTCGTGTCTGTGGACAGCATAACTTTGGTTCTAGTGGATGGATTGTTTTCAAATCTTAGAATGATGTTTCTTGGAACATTCTTGAGAAGATTTTTTTTCCTTTAGTTTTTGGCCCACTCATTTCAGAATTAGGGGCCAAAAAAGGGTTAAATTGGGTGTTTTCACATATTTGACTGTAGAATCTTTATTATTTATTGGATTTTGATGGGGTTTGTTTCAGTGTGCTCCTGAGGAAATTTCCAATCTGAAGTATACTCATGGAGTTCACATAGCATGTACCGCTCACGAGATAAATGGGGCCCAACAGGGGCAAATCTCAAAACAATCAATTTTTTTTAAGTCCGATTTTGATATAGTTTTTTTCAATGGATTCTTTGCGAAAAATCAATATGGCACTCAGCTATTAGATTTTTGGTAACTTGCTTCCTTTCTCAGCTTTGAGGGGCTGAACAGGGCCAAATTGCGATTTTGCAGATTATGTAGAATTTTTATTTTTCATCGGATTTCAATGGGATTTTTTTCTTTGGATTCCTCTTGATCTAAGCTTTCAGCAGTATGCCAACGGATTTGGCGTAGCTCTTACTGTTTCTGAGCTACAAGGGGTCAAAGGGGCCAAAATTGCAATTTTTCTAAATATGTCAAATCTTTAGTTTTCATCGGATTTCGATGGATTTTTTCCTTAGGATTCCTCTTGATCAAAGCTTTCACTAATATGTCAACGGATTTGGCATAGCTCTTACTGTTTCTGAGCTACAAGGGGTCAAAGGGGCCAAAATTGCAATTTTTCTAAATATGTCAAATCTTTATTTTTCATCAGATTTCCATGGATTTTTTTTTTATTTCTATGGATGTAAAGTTTTAGTTGATAGTAACATATTTTGCATAGCTCTTACAGTTTTTTTTATCAATAAGTGATCAAAAGGGTTGATTTTTTCCGTAGTTTGTTTCCAGCTAATGAATGTTTCAAGCTTCTTTTTGTGTCCATCTTATTATTGTGTCAGCTTCATACTTCATGTAAGAGATCATGAAAATTACTAAAATAAAACTGTCCTAACCATGCTACATATCTACTGAAAAAGCCAGCGGAGAATTGTGGAGAATCTCCATGGGAATGTTATATTTAAGAAAAAGTTTGCGGAGAATTGTGATGAATCTCCAAGCCTGTATAATTCTTTGGACAAAGTTTGCGGAGAATTGCAGAAAATTTCACAGGTAGTGTCTTGGGAAGATGTCAGCGGAGAATTGCGGAGAATCTTCAATGCAATATCATACCTAGGAAGAAATCAGCGGATAATTGCCGAGAATATCCAGTGGGCAGTATAAAACTTAGGACAAGTCAGCAGAGATTTGCGGAGAATCTCCAGAGGGCAATATAATACTTAGGAAAAAGGCAGCGGAGAATTGCGGAGAATCTCCAGTGGACAGTTTATCTACAGTTGGCAGTATAGTACCTAGGAAAAAGTCATCGGAGAATTGCGGAGAATCTCCAGTGGGTGGTATAGTACTAAAAAAAGTCAGCGGAGAAATGCGGAGAATCTCAAGTTGTCAGTATAGTACTTATAGGAATAAGTCAGCGGAGAATTGCGGAAGATCTCCAGTGGGTAGTATAGTACTTAGTAAAAAGTCAGCGAAGAATTGTGGAGAAGCTAGTGGGCAGTATAGTACTTAAGAAAAAATCAGCGGAGAATTGCGGAGAATCTCCAGTTGGCAGTGTAGTACTTAGGAAAAAGTCAGCGGAGAATTGCAGAGAATCTCCAGTTGGCAGTATAGAACCTAGGAAAAAGTCAGCGGAAAATTGCGGATAATCTCCAGTGTTCAGTATAGTACTAAGAAAAAGTCAGCGGAGAATTGCGGAGAATCTCCAGTGGGCAGTATAGTACTTAGGAAAATGTCGGCAGAGAATTGCGGAGAATCTCCAGTTGGCAGTATAGAACCTAGGAAAAAGTCAGCAGAGAATTGCGGAGAATCTCAAGTTGTCAGTATAGTACTAAGAAAAAGTCAGCGTAGAATTGCGGAGAAACTCCAGTAGGTAGTATAGTACTTAGTAAAAAGTCAGCAGAGAATTGCGGAGAAACTAGTGGGCAGTATAGTACTTAGGAAAAAGTCAGCGGAGAATTGCGGAGAATCTCCAGTGGGCAGTATAGTACTTAAGAAAAAGTCAGCGGAGAATTGCGGAGAAACTCCAGTTGGCAGTATAGTACCTAGGAAAAAGTCAGCGGAGAATTGCAGAGAATCTCCAGTGGGCAGTGTAGTACCTAGGAAAAAGTCAGCGGAGAATCTCCAGTTAGCAGTATAGAAACTAGGAAAAAGTCAGCGGAAAATTGCGGAGAATCTCCAGTGTTCAATATAGTACTAAGAAAAAGTCAGCGGAGAATTGCTGAGAATCTCAAGTGGGCAGTATAGTACTTAGGAAAATGTCGGCGGAGAATTGCGGGGAATCTCCAGTTAGCAGTATAGTACCTAGGAAAAAGTCAGCGGAGAAATGCGGAGAATAAGTTGGCAATATAGTACTAAGAAAAAGTCAGCGGAGAATTGCGGAGAAACTCCAGTGGGCAGTATAGTACTTAGGAAAAAGTCTGCGGAGATTTGCGGGGAATCCCCAGTGGGCAGTATAGTACTTATGTCGGCGGAGAATTGCGGAGTATAGGGTTATAGTAAGGTAAAGGGTTAGAGTGATATTTAGGGAAATGGTTAGGGTTATAATCAGGGAAATGGTTAGGATTATAGTCAGGGAAAGGGTAAGAGTTACATTTAGGGAAATGGTTAGGGTTATAGTCAAGGAAAGGGTGAGGGTTTTATTTAGGGAAATGGTTAGGGCTATATAGTTAAGGAATGGGTGAGGGTTTGTCAGGGAATTGGTTAGGGTTATATTTAGGGAAATGGTTAGAGATATAGTATAGGAAAGGGTTATGTAATATTAAGGGTTAGGTTATAGCTATAGTCATGAAAAGGGTTAGCTTTATATTAAAGGAAATGGTTGGGTTATAGTCAGGGAAAGGGTTAGGGTTAAAGTCAGGGAAAGGGTTAGAGTTACATTAAGGGAAATGGTTAGGGTTATAATCAGGGAAAGGGTTAGGATTATAGTTTGGGAAAGGGTTAGGGTTTTAGTTTGGGTTAGGGTTATAGTCCAGGAAAGGGTTATGGGTTATATTTATGGGTTATAATCAGGGAAATAGTTAGGGTTATAGTCAGGGAAAGGGTTAGAGTTACATTCAGGGAAATGGTTATAGGGTTATAGTCAAGGAAAGGGTTGGGGTTTTATATAGGGAAATGGTTATAGGATTATATAGTTAAGGAATGGGTTAGGGTTTGTCAGGGAATTGGTTAGGGTTATATTTTAAGGGAAATGGTTAGAGATGGGATAGGGTTTGTCAGGGAATTGGTTAGGGTTATATTTAGGAAAATGGTTAGAGATATAGTAAAGGAAAGGGTTATTGTAATATTAAGGGAAATGGTTATGGTTATAGCCAGGAAAAGGGTTAGCTTTATATTTAAGGAAATGGTTGGGTTATAGTCAGAGAAATGGTTAGGGTTATATTTAAGGAACTGGTTAGGATTATAGTCAAGGAAAGGGTTAGGGTTATGTTTAAGGAAATGGTTGGGGTTATAGTTGAGGGAAATGGTTAGGGTTATATTTGGCGAAAGGGTAAGGATTATATTTAGGGAAATGGTTAGGGTTTTAGTCAGGGAAATGGTAAGGGTTATAGTCGGGGAAAAGGTTAGAGTAATATTTAGGGAAATGGTTATAGGGTTATAGTCAGTGAAAGGGTAAGGCGTAAATTTAGGGAAAGGGTTAGTATTATATTTAGAAAATTATTTTTAGTTAAAGGAACATTGTTAGAGATGTTTGAAGGAAAAGGGTTATGTCAGGGGTATGGTGAGGGTTATACCCTTACCAAAGTACAGCTCTTCTGGCTACATCTTGTTAGGGTTATATTTATGGACATTTTATAGTCAGGGAAAAGGTTACTGTTGGCCAGGTAGGGTTATAGTCAGGGAAAGTGTTTAATGGTAGGGTTATAGTAAGTGAAATGGTTAGGCTTTTTTTTTAGGAAAATGGGTATGGTTATTGTTGAGGAAAGGGTTAACGTGATATTTAGGGAAATGGTTAGGTTTATAGTCAGGGATATGGTTAAGGTTATAGTGAGTGAAAGGGTTAGGGTTTTATTTAGGGTTATAGTCTCTGAAAGGGTTAGGGTTAGATTTATGAAAATTTTATAGTCAGGGAAAGGGTTTCTGGTAGGATTATAGTCAGGGAAATCATTTAATGGTAGGGTTATTAGTAAGTGAAAAGGGTTAGGTTTTTTTTTTTAGGAAAATTGGTATGGTTATAGTTGAGGAAAGGGTTAGAGTAATATTTAGGGAAATGGTTAGGGTTACAGTGAGGGAAATGGTTAGGGTTATAGTAATGGAATGGGTTAGAGTTATATTTAGGGTTATAGTTAAGGAAAGGGTTAGGGTTATATTTAGGGAAATGGTTAGGGTTATATTTAGGGAAGATTCTCCACAATTCCCCTCAAACTTTTAGATTCTGCACAATTCTCGTAAACTTTTTCCTTAGTAGTACTGAAAGATTCTCCACTATTCTCTGCAATCTTTTTCTTTAGTATAAGACTACTCCACAATTCTCCTAACTTTTTCTTTAGTATAAGACTCTTGTAAGATTCTCCACAATGCTCCGCAAACAATTTCTCAAGTATTAGATGACTGAAAGACTCTGTGTAATTCTCAGCAAACCGTTTCCTATGTCTTGGTCTACAAGCTGAAAGATTCTCCGCAATTTTCTGCAGACTTTTTCCCATGTATTATAGAATACTATAAGATTGTGTGCATGCAATTCTCCACAAACTTTTTCCCTAGTAGGAGACTACTGAAAGATTCTCCGCAATTATCCGCAACCTTTTTCCATAGTATTAATTAGACTACTGAAAGATATTCCGCAATTCTCCGCAAACTTTTTCCAAGTATGAGACTATTTTAAGATTCTCCGCAATTCTCCGCAAACATTTTCCTAAGTATGAGACTACTGTAAGATTCTCCGCAATCTCCGCAAACTTTTTCCTTAGTATTAGACTACTGTAAGATTCTGCGCAATTCTCCGCAAACTTTTTCCTTAGAATGAAACTACTGTAAGATTCTGTGCAATTCTCCGCAAACTTTTTCCTTAGTTGCAGACTACTGAAAGATTCTCCGCATGCAACCTTTTTCCATAGTATTAATTAGACTACTGAAAGATATTCCGCAATTCTCTGCAAACTTTTTCCTAAGTATGAGACTACTGTAAGATTCTCCGCAAACTTTTTCCTTAGTATAAGACAACTGTAAGACTCTGCGCAATTCTCCGCAAACTTTTTCCTAAGTATGAGACTTGTGAAATATTCTGTGCAATTTTCCGCAATCTTTTTCCTTGGTATTAGACTACTGTAAGATTCTTCGCAATTCTCCGCAAACTTTTTCCATAGTATTAGACTACTGTTTAAGATTCTCCGCAATTCTCCGCAAACTTTTTCCTTAGAATGAGACTACTGTAAGATTCTGTGCAATTCTCTGCAAACGTTTTCCTTAGTTATGAGACTACTGTAAGATTCTACGCAAACTTTTTCCTAAGTATGAGACTACTGTAAGATTCTCCGCAATTCTCCGCAAACTTTTTCCTAAGTATAAGACTACTGTAAGATTCTCGGCCATTCTCCACAAACTATTTCCTTAGTATGAAACTACTGTAAGATTCTGTGCAATTTTCCACAAACTTTTTCCTTAGTTGCAGACTACTGAAAGATTCTCCGTAACCTTTTTCCATAGTATTAATTAGACTACTGAAAGATATTCTGCAATTCTCCGCAAACTTTTTCGTAAGTATGAGACTACTGTTAGATTCTCTGCCATTCTCTGCAAACCTTTTCCTTAGTATGAGACTACTTTAAGATTCTCCGCAATTCTCAGCAAACTTTTTCCTTAGTATTAGACTACTGTAAGATTCTCCGCAATTCTCCGCAAACTTTTTCCTTAGTATGAGACTACTGAAAGATATTCCGCAATTCTCCGCAAACTTTTTCTTCGGTATGAGACTACTTTAAGATTTTCTGCAAACTTTTTCCTTAGTTGCAGACTACTGAAAGATTCTCCGCAATTATCCGCAACCTTTTTCCATAGTGTTAATTAGACTACTGAAAGATATTCCGCAATTCTCCGCAAACTTTTCCCTAAGTATGAGACTACTTTAAGATTCTCCGCAATTCTCAGCAAACTTTTTCCTTAGTATTAGACTACTGTAAGATTCTGCGCAATTCTCCGCAAACTTTTTCCTTAGAATGAAACTTCTGTAAAATTCTGTGCAATTCTCCGCAAACTTTTTCCTAAGTTGCAGACTACTGAAAGATTCTCCGCATGCAACCTTTTTCCATAGTATTAATTAGACTACTGAAAGATATTCCGCAATTCTCCGCAAACTTTTTCCTAAGTATGAGACTACTGTAAGATTCTCCGCAAACTTTTTCCTTAGTATAAGACAACTGTAAGATTCTGCGCAATTCTCCACAAACTTTTTCCTAAGCATGAGACTACTGTAAGATTCTCGGCAATTCTACACAAACTTTTTCCTATGTAGAAGACTACTGTAAGATTCTCTGCCATTTTCCGCAAACTTTTTCCTTAGTATGAAACTACTGTAAGATTCTGTGCAATTCTCCACAAACTTTTTCCTTAGTTGCAGACTACTGAAAGATTCTCAGCACCTTTTTCCATAGTATTAATTAGACTACTGCAAGATATTCCGCAATTCTCCGCAAACTTTTTTGTAAGTATGAGACTACTGTAAGATTCTCCGCAATTCTCCGCAAACTTTTTCCTTAGTATGAGACTACTGTAAGATTCTCCGCAATTCTCCGCAAACTTTTTCCTTAGTATGAGACTACTGCAAGATTCTCTGCAATTCTCCTCAAACTTTTTCTTTAGTATTAGACTACTGTAAGATTCTCCGCAAACTTTTTCCTTAGTATGAGACTACTGTAAGATTCTCCGCCATTCTCCGCAAACTTTTTCCTTAGTATGAGACTACTGGAGGATTCTCTGCCATTCTCCGCAAACTTTTTCCTTAGTATGAGACTACTGTAAGATTCTCCGCAATCTTTTTCCTTAGTATTAGACTACTGCAAGATTCTCCGCAATTCTCTGCAAACTTTTTCCTTAGTATGAGACTGCTGTAAGATTTTCTGCAAACTTTTTCCTTAGTTGCAGACTACTGAAAGATTCTCCGCAATTATCCGCAACCTTTTTCCATAGTGTTAATTAGACTACTGAAAGATATTCCGCAATTCTTCGCAAACTTTTCCCCAAGTATGAGACTACTTTAAGATTCTCCGCAATTCTCCGCAAACATTTTCCTAAGTATGAGACTACTGTAAGATTCTCCGCTATCTCCTCAAACTTTTTCCTTAGTATTAGACTACTGTAAGATTCTGCGCAATACTCTGCAAACTTTTTCCTTAGAATGAAACTACTGTAAGATTCTGTGCAATTCTCCGCAAACTTTTTCCTTAGTTGCAGACTACTGAAAGATTCTCCGCATGCAACCTCTTTCCATAGTATTAATTAGACTACTGAAAGATATTCCGCAATTCTCCGCAAACTTTTTCCTAAGTATGAGACTTCTGTAAGATTCTCCGCAAACTTTTTCCTTAGTATAAGACAACTGTAAGATTCTGCGCAATTCTCTGCAAACTTTTTCCTAAGTATGAGACTTGTGAAATATTCTGTGCAATTTTCCGCAATCTTTTTCCTTGGTATTAGACTACTGTAAGATTCTCCGCAATTCTCCGCAAACTTTTTCCATAGTATTAGACTACTGTTTAAGATTCTCCGCAATTCTCCGCAAACTTTTTCCCTAGTATGAGACTACTGTAAGATTCTGTGCAATTCTCTGCAAACTTTTTCCTTAGTTATGAGACTACTGTAAGATTCTACGCAATTCTCTGCAAACTTTTTCCTAAGTATGAGACTACTGTAAGATTCTCCGCAATTCTCCGCAAACTTTTTCCTAAGTATAAGACAACTGTAAGATTCTCCACCATTCTCCACAAACTTTTTCCTTAGTATGAAACTACTGTAAGATTCTGTGCAATTTTCCACAAACTTTTTCCTTAGTTGCAGACTACTGAAAGATTCTCCGCAACCTTTTTCCATAGTATTAATTAGACTACTGAAAGATATTCCGCAATTCTCCGCAAACTTTTTCGTAAGTATGAGACTACTGTTAGATTCTCCGCCATTCTCTGCAAACCTTTTCCTTAGTATGAGACAACTTTAAGATTCTCCGCAATTCTCAGCAAAGTTTTTCCTTAGTATTAGACTACTGTAAGATTCTCCACAATTCTCCGCAAACTTTTTCCTTAGTATGAGACTACTGAAAGATATTCCGCAATTCTCCGCAAACTTTTTCCTAAGTATGAGACTACTTTAAGATTCTCCGCAATTCTCCGCAA
>MJUU01070932.1:15326-29729 GCA_002080025.1 Modiolus philippinarum
AGGGGGGGGGGGGGAGATTTCCTCTGAAGCCACAAAGTCAGTTGAAACCAAACATTCTCACAATATTCTTTGGGTAGTCCTTCTTAAAAATATGCTTAATGTAGAAACTTTGTTCAACATTTGACCGTATGAAAAATAAACATTCAAATATATTCTACTCTGAAACCACTGAGCCAATAGTCATTGGGTGGTTTCTCTCAAAAATTTGTCCAGCAAGTTGGCACCTCATCAAACATAGCTGCCAGCAGGGAACTTATTTAACATTTAACCCTATGGAAAAACACATTCAAACATGTTTTTCCCTGAAACTACTTGGCCAATCAGAATCAAATTTGTTGACAATAGTCCTTAAATGGCCTTTTTAAAAATGCAGTAAGTCTTGATTTCATCCAAGATGGTCACCACTGGGGAACAAAGTTTATCAGAGGACCTTATGGGGAAATATTCAAGGAACATCATTTAACTCAATATAAAAATACATTTAAAGATCTTCTTCTCTGAAATTACTTGGTCAATTGGAATAAAATTAAGTTACAATTGTCTTTCCTTTTTTGGTTTCCTTTAAAAAGTTGTCTGGCAAGTTTGCCTCACATCAAAGTTGGAAGCCAGGGGGTGGACTTAGTTTAACATTGAACATGATGGGAAAATCAAATTTGTTGACAATGTTCCTTAAATGGCCTTTTTAAAAAATGCAGTAAGTCTTGATTTCATCCAAGATGGTCACCACTGGGGAACAAAGTTTATCATAGGACCCTATTGGGAAATATTCTACAAGGATCTTCTCCACTGAAGCCACAATACCAAGTGGAAACAACTTGGTCACAATAGTCTTTGCATGGTCCCTTTTAAAAAATGTGTCTGGCAATTCTGCATCTCATCCAGGATGGCAGACATTTAACTTTGGATGCTTACTCTACCGGTGCATCTGATCTCGCCCATGTTTTCTTATTGGGTCCTTGTTGTTCATTTTAGTATTTTTGTGTGTCTTCATTTTCTTTTCTGTGCCATGCTCATGTTGGGTCTTTGTTGCTTTGTTTTTCCGACATTACCATTGTCCTTAGATTGTTCCTTTTAGACGGACACTTTGGTTCTGACATACTTTTGCCATCACATGGCATCTGTTATATGATTTTTGTCTGATATCCATACGCCGTAAACTTTCATTCTAGGATCCTTACCCCTGAAACCCCTGGGCCATTGGAACCAAACCTGAAAACCAAAGTTTGGATAGTCTCCTTAAAAAATTTGATTCAGCAAATTCACACCTTATCTAAGATGGATGAGTGCAGCAACACACGTTTACATTGGACATTCATGAAAACACATTCAAAGATCTGAAACTACTAGTCCAATTGGAACCAAATGTAGTTACTATGTTCCTTAGGTGTTCCAAGATTGCCACCAACAGGGAACACTAGGTTAACATTGGTCTCTTATTGTAAACATATTTTATTATATAATTTATATCATACAAACAAACATAATAATGTACAATATATATTTTGAACCATAAATTTGGATTCAGAAACAAGTTACAAAACTTAAAGTAATCTTTTTCTGCAGAGATAAAATTTTCAAATGTGAAAATACATTCTAAAATCAGATTAAGTATATGAATATATATATATATATATATAATAAATTTACAGTGTTTGTTATTTTAAAGTATTCAAAATAAAGAGAAACAGAATTCATTAGTTATTACTTATAAAAGCTGAGAAATTTTGATTTTGAATAGACCACTTCAAGGTTATTGGAGCCATTTTGGATAGGGGCAAATTTTCAGAAAAGAGGTAGATATGATATACTTTCCATTATTTTTATACATTTTTCTTCTCTTTCCATGGTATTTGCCCCTATTCCACATGGCTGCAGCATGATATGGTCTATGATATAAGTGTGTGGATACAAGTTAAAAAATAAATATATACATGTAATACAGCATCAGATAAAATAGAAATAATAAAAATTAAAACATCAATACATATATCAAAGTGAAAGACAAGTTATATACTAGTACATGTATTAGCAGAATATGTAAAATTCAAGTGATTTATTTACAATACTAAATTCTTTCAAAATGTTTTGAGTTTATGAAAATGAAGAAAGGCATTTGAAAACACATTTAAAGATTCAGGAGCTTGGAGCCCTATTGTTGGAGCCCAGAGCCACACGTTCAAAAAAGGTTGAAGTCCAGAGGCTGTGTTATTCCCCAATACATGTATTATATATCCATAAAACAGAACAATCGGTTAGGATCTCCCTTGATACACTGTCGATACTTATTTGATTATTAGCTTGCATTTTTATATACTTTTTGATTACTAAGCCAAAATTTATAGATTGCCAAGGTAAAAAATTAATGATTATTTGATTACCAAGGCAAAAATTTAATGATTATTTGATTCCTAGGACCCCCATGAGGACCCTCGCATGTGATTATAACTTTCAGCCATTGTAGATGTTTCCTGTTGTCCCTTTTATGTTTCATGTAGTCCTGTGCATACTTACAAAGCTGATCTACTGTCAATGCAGAAAAATATGCTCTCCTGGCTTTACCTCTTCACGCTATTAAAGTACCGCTTTCGACTTTATCTTGTGACAGTGTTACGGGTTGTGTTTACAGAGCAAACCATTGGTTCCCTTCAGAAACATCTTTTGTCGTTTTTTTTCAAAGATTTTATACTGTGGGTGCTTTTTGTAAATGTAAATTTATTATTCTTATGTTTTGTTAATGTATTAGGCCTTTGTTCTTCTTTTTGCTTTAGCTTACCTGGCTGATTTCACCACAGGTGCTTGAGGACAGGACCCTGTATTGGGCCCCTATGGTCCCTCCCCCTTTTTACAATATTTACTCCATTTTTCAATATTGGCCATTTATTTTTGCTATTTTGTACTAATATAACATATATCTATCGTCAATTTCCTATTTTACTATCAATGTACATTTCGAAATATATAGTAAAATAGTAAAATTGATAGTAAAATAGGAAATTGACGATAGATATATGTTATATTAGTACAAAATAGCAAAAATAAATGGCCAATATTGAAAAATGGAGTAAATATTATAAAAAGGGGGAGGGACCATAGGGCCCAATACAGGGTCCTGTCCTCAAGCACCTGTGGATTTCACAACTCATTCTTTGTGAAATATCTTTTTGTACCATCTCTTCGTCCCACGTCCGTCCGCCCAGTGTAAACTTTTTTTTCAGTGATCATCTACTTTGAACCACTGGGCCAACAAAACCAAACTTTTCCTTCATTATTAGGTATGGTCTTTGAAAATTGTGATTTTTAGTCCACAGGACACACAACATGACCGCCAATGCTAAAAATAGGACATAGGGTTAAATTGCAGTTTTTGGCAAATAACTCAAAACCTGTTTCAGATATCAAAGATCTGTTAGTTTTTAAAGGATTGGCGTGACTAGATCTACCTACCCTACAATTTTTAAGAAAATCTTAACAAAAATTTTAGAGTTATTGCCCTTTTTCCCTAAAATTTTCAACATTTTGATGTTTTCTATTTATTATTGAAAAAGTATAACAGATGGAGGTTAAGTTTAAATTGCAGAAATGTTCAGCTTATCAAAATCTACCAACGTGAAAACTTGGAAAAAATCCAAATAACCATTTCGGATTTATTACACTTTATTTGTCAAATTTTATACCTTTTGTCCTACATTTCAAAAACAATTAGACATAGAGGCAAAGTTTTAATTGCAAAAATGTTCAGCATGTTATTGAACATGATCAAGTTGTATGACCTCATACAAGATGGCGGGGATATAAAAATAACGAAAATTATCCAGCATTCTAAAAACATTCCACAGGAATGTAAATCATCTAATTATGCTATTATTTTATGGCTTCATTTATGGGATCTTTTACTATAATAGATATGTCAGTAATGATACTACTTTTGTTGTGCTATTTTATACCTTGTGAGCTGGTTTGGAATAGATATTTAAGTAAAAACGTTCGATGCTTTGATTTTTTGGTCTTGACAAAATTATTTTCAAATAAGTCAGTTATATCTTACATTTATAAGTCTTTTATTTATTAATTTATTAGTTTTGCCCCGGACCCAAAATGTTAATATTCTGTATCCGGCCGGATACATAAACTGGGCGGACCCAAACTTATACGGGCGGATACAGAATAATAGATACCCGGACCCAAAATGTTATTATTCTGTATCCGGCCGGATACGTAAATTGGGCGGACCCAAAATTATACGACACCGCCAGTTGGGAACGTAGTTTAACATTTGACTCTATTGATAACACTTTCTCAGATCTCATGATCAAAAACTACTCGGGCAATTGAAATCAACTTTAGTCACAATAGTCTGTAGTTGGCCCCTTTGAAAATTTTGTCTGACAACTATATATCACATCAAAGATGCCTGCCAGCTATGAACGTAGTTTAACATAAGACCTATGTGAAAGTATTCAAAAATTTTCTCCTCAGAAACAACAAAGCCAAATGGATCCAAACTTAGTCATAATATTCCTTAGGTGGTCGTTACGGTCCCTTTTAAAAATTTAACGGTAAGCAACACCTAATTCTGGATGACCAACAGTGGGGAACTTAGTTCACTATTGGACCTTATTCAAAGGTCTTCTCTTAAAAATACTAGTCTAATTGGACCAAATTTGTTCAAAATAGTCCTTAGTTGGTCCCCTTAAAAAGGCGACCAGTAAGTTTTCACCATATCCAAAATGGTTGAAATATAGTTCAACTTTGAAACAAATAGCATCAAGGTCTTTTAACATCCTTGAAAATGAGGCACTTTATTATATGGGTTATTTGGATTGTCTATGTCAGCAATGGTCCAGATGAGCGATACAGGCTCTTTAGAGCCACTTATTTTCTTGTTTTGGCCATTTCTCTGAACTTTGTTATTTATGCAATTCGTGTATCGTTTGTTCTTCAAATATTCTACCACCGAAGGCAGTATATGGCGTCCTGAATTTTCATTGGAAGTGTGACTTATGCCACAAGTGGAATATGTCATAGTTACCCCTCCGCAACACAATCTGATACCCTTATTTTTTACTGTGCAACTGTTTTACTTAATGGCATTTATATTCATTTCTGTTTCATAGGCATTGTTGATTGTGTTGTCTCAATATGTGTTGCTGCTATAACGCCATTTTTATGAATTTTATGTTTGAGTTCCTATGAGATTTTTGTTGCTCACCTAAGCCTTGGCTTGACATTAAGCCCTCATTAAAACATTACGTTTTGATAACCAAAGACTCATTATAATATTACCAAGTTTGATTTTAATTCATTACCCTAATTCACAGCTACTATTATTCAGAATCATAACCAAACCATGTTGATGCAAAGGTTCCATTTTTAGCTCACCTGGCTAATGCCAGGGTGAGCTTTTGCCATCACTTTGCGTCCGTTGTCCTTCCGTCGTCCGTCCGTCCGTCCGGCGTAAACTTTTCATTCAAAGATCTTCTCCTCTGAAACTACTGGGCCAATTGAAACCAAACATGGCCACAATAGTCCTTAGATGGTCTCCTGCAAAAAAGTTGTTTTTCAGATCCGCGCTATATCCAAGACGGTTGCCAGCGGGGATCATAGTTTTAACATACGACCCTATGGGAAACACTTTCAAAGATCTTCTCTTCTGAAACTACTGAGCCAGTTGAAACCAAACTTGGCCACAATAGTCCTTAGATGGTCCCCTGCAAAAAAGTTTTTCAGATCCGCGCAATATCCAAGATGGCCGCCAGCGAGGATCATAGTTTTAACATTGGACCCTATGGGAAACACTTTCAAAGATCTTCTCCTCTGAAACTACTGAGCCAATTGAAACCAAACTTGGCCACAATAGTCCTTAGATGGTCCCCTGCAAAAAATGTGTTTTTCAGATCCGCGCGATATCCAAGATGGCCACCAGCGGGGATCATAGTTCTAACATCGGATCCTATGGGAAAACACTTTCAAAGATCTTCTCCTCTGAAACTACTGAGCCAATTGAATTCAAACTTGGCCACAATAGTCCTTAGATGGTCCCCCGCAAAAAGTTGTTTTTCAGATCCGCGGTATATCCATGATCGCTGCCAGCGGGGATCATAGTTTTAACATTGGACCCTATGGGAAACACTTTCAAAGATCTTCTCCTCTGAAACTACTGAGCCAATTGAAACCAAACTTGGCCACAATAGTACTTAGATGGTCCCCTGCAAAAAGGTTGTTTTTCAGATCCGCGCTATAACCAAGATAGCCACCAGTGGGTTCATAGTTTTAACATTGGACCCTATGGGAAACACTTTCAAAGATCTTCTCCTCTGAAACTACTGAGCCAATTGAAACCAAACTTGGCCACAATAGGCCTTTGATGGTCCCCTGCAAAAAAAGTTGTTTTTCAGATCCGCGCTGTATCCAAGATGGCTGCCAGCGGGGACCTTCATTTTAACATTGGACCCTATGGGAAACAATTTCAAAGATCTTCGCCTCTGAAACTACTGAATCAATTGAAACCAAACTTGGCCACAATAGTCATTAGATGGTCTCCTGCAAAAAAGTTGTTTTTCAGAACCGCGCTATAACCAAGATAGCCACCAGTGGGATCATAGTTTTAACATTGGACCCTATGGGAAAACACATTCAAAGATCTTCTCCTCTGAAACTACTGAGCCAATTGAAACCAAACTTAGCCACAATAGTCCTTAGATGGTCCCTGCAAAATAGTTGTTTTTTCAGATCCACGTTATATCCAAGATGGCCACCAGCGGGGATCATAGTTTTAATACTGGTCCCTATGGGAAAATACTTGCAAAGATCTTCTACTCTGAAACTACTTGGCTATTTGAAACCAAACTTGGCCACAATAGTCATCAGATGGTCCCCTGCAAAAAAGTTGTTTTTCAGATATGCGCTATATGCAAGATGACCGCCAGCGGGGATCATAGCTTTAACATTGGACCCTATGGGAAAACACTTTCAAAGATCTTTTCTGAAACTTTTCAGCCAATTGGAACCAAACTTGGCCACAATAGTCTTTAGGTTGCCGCCCTGCAAAAGAGTTGTTTTTCAAGTCTTTGCTTAATGCAAGCAGTTTGACGCATTGGGAAAACATTAAAAGATCTTCTGAAATTACATGGCCAATAATGAAAACACACTTGGTCACAACGGGCAATAGTTGTTCCCGTTTGAAAAATTTGCCTGGCTTGTCTGCATGGCATCCAAGATGGCCCAAGTGGGTAACATAGTTTAACCTTGAGACCTATTGGAAGCCTATTGGAAAGCATTTAAAGATGTTCTCCTCTGAAAATATTTAGTCAATTGGAACCAAAATTAGACTCAATGGTCCCCTTCAAGAAAGGTGACAGTAGAACTGCACCCCCATCCAAAATAGCTGCCAGTCTGGAATATAGGTTAACTAAAGATAATATAACATCAAATTCTCTTAACAAATTTGAAAATAATGCCCTTAAAACATTGGGATTATTTTAACTGCATATGTCAGCGATGGCCCAGGTGAGCGATACAGGCTCTTGAGAGCCTCTTGTTAAAGAAGCCATTGAAGGACTAGTGTGATAGAGTCTAGTTTCAATTGCTCAATAGTATCAGTCCATTAGACGATCTTTAAAGTTTTACTTGAGTTTGGATGTTTTCCTGAGTAGCTCCCTGAAAGTGTTCCATTTGGCACAATATAAAAATGTGTTATCTCAAAGGACCAAGACTTGTTTCTATTGACACAGTGGTTTCTGTATATGATGAAATATTTAACTATGTTTCCCGCTGGCAGCCAGTCAACTTTGATTAGATACCGACATGCCAGACACTATTTTTGTAGGGACCACCGAGGCATTATATTAACCAAGTTTAGTTTCATTTGGCTCATTGGAAGATAATTGAATGCGTTTTGCCTATTTTCCTATGTCAAACTTCTTGTATGTTTCCGCTGGCGACCATTTTGGATTAGACAAAGGATATGATGGACACTATTTTCAAAAGGGGCAGGCCAAGAACAATTGTGATCACATTTGGTGCCAATTGGCCCAGTGGTTTAAGAGAGGATGTTTGAGATTGTCCTTATAGAATCCACTGTTAAACTTTGTTCCACGCCTGCTGCCATTTTGGATTAGATATCAGCATGTCAGAAACTATTTTAAAGATACCTTCGAAGGACTATATTGACCAATTTAAAATGTTTCTATTTCACAAATGGGCTAGATCCATAGTTTATTACCGGACTTACTTACACCGACTATAACCAAACCGGAATTTTCACTGGCAGTGTGACGGGTCCCACGCGTGGTACAGATCATGCTTACTCTTCCGGAGCACCTGATGATACCCCAGTTTTTGTAGGGGTTCACACCGCTAGTGCTTTAGTTTTGTGACGTTCTTGTTCATTTTTGTTTATTTGTTTTGTCTTTGTCATAATGTCTCAATTCGTGTTGGATATTAATTGCCGTATTTCTGGATTTATGGTTTTAGAATTCCCCCTTTCCTCGTTCTTGCTTCGGTATTCGTTTGCCGATGTATTTGGTTCTAAATGGCTGTGGTTCTTGGAAGATGCTTGAATTGTTTTTTTCATATGGTTCAGTATTAAACTATGTTTTTGCTTGTTTCATTTTTGATTAGATGTGGATATGATGGACACTTTTTAAAAGCGCCACTCACAGACTTTTGAATTATATTTTGTGCCAATTTGCCTAGTGTTTTTAGAGATCTTTGAAAGTGTTCCAAAAGAGTCCAATGTAAAATTATGTTCCCACTCGAGACAATCTTGGGTTACATGTGGAAATGACAGACAATGTTTTGAAAAGGACAATTCAAGGTCTATTGTGACAGAGTATGGTGCCATTTGGACCATTGGTTTCAGTGAAGATCTTCCTAAGTGTTCCAAAAGGATCCAATGTAAAATGTGTACCTCACCATCTAGGATTAAATGCAGACATGAAAGAGACTGTTTCTATTTTGGAACTACCTGAAGACTATTGTGATCAAGTTTTGGGCCAAGGCATGGTTCAGTGGTTTCTGGGATGTTTGAATGAGTTTTCCGATTGAGTTCCACTTTTAACTATGTTCCTCGCTGGCGGCCATCTTTTATTAGACGCGGAAATGACGGAAATTATTTTTAAAGGGATCACCTAATGACTATTGTGAACTAGTTTGGTGCCAATCGTAGCAATTGTTTTAAAAAGCAAGATCTTTGAAAGTGTTCACTTAAGGTTCAATGTAAAGCAATGTTTCCCACTGGCGGCCATCTTTGATTAGATGCGGATATACTTGTAATTATAAATGAAGGGGACCAACGAAGAACTGTTGTTACCAAGTTTTCTCAATGGTTTTGAGAAATGTTTGAATGCATTTTTCAATGGGTTCTAATGATAAACTTTGTTGCTCACTGCTGGCCATCTTGGTTAATGAAGGGAAATATCGGACAATTTTTTTTAAAAGAAACCACTCAAGGACTATTGGTCACTAATGCGAGCTTTAGTTACTATTGACTATGTGGTTTCAGAGATGCCTGAAATGTCCATTAGGGTCCAATGCTACATTATATTCCCACTGGCGGCCATTTTCGAATACGTGCGGGCATGCCGGACATTTTTTTATGGGGATCACTTATGAACATTGTGATCAAGATAATATCAAAGGGCTCAGTTGTTTCTTAGAATATGTTTAAATGAAATATCTCCAGGGTCAAATTTTAAACTATGTATTTCACTGTACCCAAATTGGATTAGATGCGGGCATAACTGACACTTTTTGAAGGGGATCACCAAGGAGTGCTGTGATCAAAATTGAGATCCATTTGGATCAGTGGTTTCTGGTATTATGTTTAGATAAATTTTCCCAAAGGGTTGGATGTTAAACTATGTTCTTCACTGGTGGCCATCTTGCATTGAATGCGGACATGATTGACACTTTTTTGAAAGGCGTCAACCAAAGGAGTTTTGTAATCAATTTTGTTGCAACTGGCCTAGTTATATTTGTATTTTTAGAAATCTCTGAAAGTGTTCCTTTAGGGTTCAGTGTTTCATTATGTTTCTACGCTGGTAGGCATCTTAAATTTTAATGCAGACATGCTGGACAATATCTTTGAAATGACCACGTAAGAAGTATTGTAATCAAGTTTGGTTTCTTGGATATTTGAAAAAAAAGATCACGACGGAGGACGGACATAAAGTAATGCCCAAAACTCACACTGGCTATGCCAGGCGAGCTAAAATGTGATATCAAATCTCTTTTTACCGTTCATGCCTTTAAATAAAAATGCATGTTATTAAAAATATATATTTAACATTTTCCGTTTCCTATCATTTATGACAGGCTGATATCAATCATTATTAACAATGTTTTCATTAAATCTGTCTTTGGCTAATGTCAGTTTAACCTAGTGTTTTCAGAGAAGATCAAAGTTGGTGCCAATTAGCCAAGTGGTTTCAGAGATCGTTGAAAATGTTTCAATAGGGTCCAATGTAAAACTATGTTCCAGGCTGGCGGCTATCCATGATAAGATACGGACATATCGGACAATATTTTCGAAGGGACCACCCAAGGACTATAATGACAAAGTTTGATTCTAATTGGCTTGGTATTTTCTGAGATGCTTGAATGATAAGTTGACCGCGGTCAACGGGAGGACGACAGACGCAAAGTGGTGGCAAAGGCTAACTCTGACTATGCCAGATGAGCTAAAATTGAAAAATCAAAACTCTTTCATGAAAAACTCATAATTTTTAATAGAATTGAATATGATTTAAAATTTAATGAGCAAAAAATACTTGACAGTATTCTATAAAGATTGTTTCCGTTTGTCGATGACGCTACCATTAGCGACAGGCTAATATCAATGATTTCATCATTGAATTCTTTCAGCCATCTTTGTTCGGCTGGTATCAGTAGGCAACGTTTAATTATATCTACATCTACAGGAAACTTGTGCATTGCTGCCAATATAGCCAAACAGCTAAATACCTAAATTAATGTTAATTTAGTTTTTGCATATGGCCATTTCGACAACTTATGTCTCTTCAGTGCAGATCATATCGAAACAGTTAGAAAATCATTGATCAAAAGATGTATGAAATCTGATAAAGAACAAATAACAAATAGAATCTAAATGGAAAATCAAAATTAGTGAAGAACAAAGCTTAACATCATAGATATTGCAAGTTTTCAAATAAAATCGGTTCTGGGATAAATTATTGTTATCCTTATCATTCTTTTCTGTTTGGAACTATTATAAAATTGCAGTCTGGTTTGACGTCGTATTACACATACGTCATCGTATCGACCTTACAGACTACAGTTTTCACATTTTTAATATAAGTAACACTTATCCTTTATTTGAATAAAATAGCAAGATATGATTTAATATTATTATTATATAGAGGACGGTGAAAGATTGAAATTTCTCTGTGAAATAAAAGTGATAATTAACTGTGAAAAACAGTTTCCATAATTTCACTGTAGGAAGTGACGTCATAATATAGACGTCGTCAAAGTTATTGTTAAGTAAAGGTCTCAGCGGATTAACATGGAAAACGTAGTTCATGAAAAGAATCTTAAATCAAGTCATTAAGTATGAGAAAACTGATTTATATAATAAAAACAATAACTAATCCTAGATTCTGATAATCGAAAATATTCAACTCATGATTGAAAAACACTGCAATTCACTCATGCGCTGCTCGCATTCGTAAATTACTGCGTTATTCGATCATTCGTTGAATATTTTGCGATAATCAAAATCTCGGATTAGTATAAATATTAAAAATGTATTCTTAAGTTCAGAATATAATTTTGCTACACAATTAATGCACGGAAAATGCTTAATTGCAATACATATATGCTTGTCCCTTTTTTTTTAAATTGTTTATAGTAATATCGGTTTCAGTTACATGCAACTATTGATATGCGATTTTCTAATCAATCTCTCAAAATACAGAAGTTCAAGTCATCACTTTTTCACAAATAAAATTCCTCACAAAAGGTATCATATTAAAATCGAACATTTTATTTGTTCATACATCGAAAAGATTTCTGATCCGTTGTCCGGCAGAATGACAAACGAATTCTTTACAACGTAAAGCTTGATCATAACAATGATATGCTGGATCTTTGTAACCGGACATCTCATAGCAGATACCAAGAATTACTAACGAATTCGAGAAAGTATTACTAAGCACAAAATATTTCTCTTTTGTCGTTAAATATAATTGATGTAATGCATGCTGTTTATTAATTTCCTCGCCAAGGTGATGAGAACAAAGAAAACAGAGACAATGAGCCAAAACAGTAGCGGAAATGATCAGATTATTATCCTGTACCTCTAGTTTTAGTTCTTGTGGTATCAGTTTTGAATGTTTTATATAACACACATCACTTATCGTTGCTTCTCTCATTCTATGATGAAGTGTCGAATGACCTTTTGATTTATGTTTATATTTGATTATGTCTTCTGTTGTATGAAAGAGTTTACGTAACATAATCATATCAGGTGTACAACGAGACAGAACGTTATCTACTATCTGTATTGTTTTCTTGTACTGTCCGAGTACATAATAAAATGAAGCATATAACAACCAGCCAGACACAGCATCTGTCTTTGTACCATCCAGTAAGTGTTTCTTACAACGTCGCATTATATTATGACGTTCACGGCCATGTTCAGGTAAAACTAACATCTGAGACATAAGTTGATTTACTTCTGCATGTAAATATCTGATTACATCAAAAATAAATTCTGATGATTCTGATTTCATTAAAGAATTCATATAATGTAAAACTTTATATCCACTTTCAGTAAATTTGAAGTAATTGAAGTAATATACTCTAAAGAAGAGAAGATCAAGCATTACAGACGAATTATTTTTGTCTGTTATGGTACACAGTGTGTGATTAATGACATTTTGTTTTAGAATTTCGGCAATAAATAATTTCGGCTCTGTGTTTCTTATTTTGACTAGAATGTCCAAAAGCAATCTGTTGTTTGATTTGTTAATTTTTCTTACAAACATGTTATGCTGAGGAATAAAATAATTTGGACAATAACAACTTTCAATAAACATCATGAGTTTGTCAATACACAGGAAAAAACACGGGAATAAATTACTTATTCTGAATTTATCAATACATATTTCCTCTGACAACCAAAACAGTGTAGTTTTTAAGAAATATGAACACAACAGTTCTTTTGCATTTTCATTCTTCTTTACAATGTTCCTTAGTAATAATTTCAGCATAACATAACACAAAAATTGTGTGTAATTGAAGGAATGGGTCAGTCTCTTTTCTGCCAACGAAAATGATATTCTCCATAGTAGTTCATTGCGTTCGTTTTTTGGTCCGATCGGAACTAAGAGGCAACCATCTTTTACTACAGCATCGATAATATTTTGCATAGGCCATCGACCTGGTCGATGGCGATGTATCCAGTTTATTGCATTTGTTGGCCAGTGATGAGATCGCAGGCAATATGCATCATCAATATCTAGATCAATATTTGATAAGCAGGGACCGTGCCGTACAGTTGGATATATCATTCCATTCAAATAAGTTAAATAGTTCATACATTTTTCTGTGGACAAATATAAACCAGAAGGTGTGTCCTTTAGGAAACCGAGTATCCAATCTACGGGTACTGTATAATCGGCAAAAATAAGTTTTAATTTACAAAATCCAGGATAGTGCACATCTTCCTGTGTAAGTAATGCTGCATATCCTAAGGATGTGTTGAAATATTTCAAATCGTTAATTACTGTGATGTTTCTTACTTCAAACATTCTGTCTATATCACTTCCAGGCAAATCTACTCCCTCAGCAAGACTCCCACTTGATATATTTCTGAATTGAGTACATGTTTCCATTCTTTTATTTTCAATTTTATCCATGATATTGGACATCAGTTGTCTTGTCCGTATGGTCAATTCAGTACCAGCTACTTGTATAAGATTTCGATATATATTTTGTTGACCAGACATAAGTTTATCACAGATGCAGTCTGTATGATTAAAAAAAGATACAGCTAAGTTCGTTTACCAAGTACTTCAGTAGTGTGAGAATGTTTTTTTTTTTTCTCGATCATGCTAATTAAAAAAGTAATGCAAAATTTCGGGAACATATACTTTATCATTGTTTAGAATCTAAGCAAAAAATGATAACTCGTTTGTAAGGTTCCAACCCTTTAAACAGATAAAGAATAGTAAGAATGGCTGAATTCCTGAGATTTACAATTAACTAGAGTAAACGAAAGTGATCATCACTATCTCTGTTTAACTGATTATATACAATTAATTACTTTTGATTAGGTTAACACCACAATTTAACAACCCAAGAGATGTGATTATTACCGAAGCCGTTTACGGCCGAGGTGGTTATAGGCCATGTGCTGAAATCACTTTCCGTGCACCCCCC
>MJUU01070932.1:29772-66536 GCA_002080025.1 Modiolus philippinarum
TTTTTTTCAGTCCTTTATTATCCCCTCTTCAAAATAAAACATGTTAACACGAATATAACCTGCACGCATAGACAGTATAGGGCCACTTTTATAGTACACCACACAAAATTCTTGTATTTTAGTTTTAATCTTTAATTTTTTCTTCTAATCTCCATAATTTTATGTAGATAAGTTAGATGTACTGAAATTCGGTATCAAATTGAAGCTTATTTAATATACTTTACAATGAACACAAGTTTGGGCACTTTACGCCATTTTTATGATCTGGGGATGCAAAAATATACCCCCCTGCAAAAAAATGCAAAAATGACGATTTTTTTAGCTTTCAATTCCTTTCTGATAAATAAATGTCATCATTTGATCTAGTTTTTATGCCTCATTTATCAGTTGTGATACAATGTTGAAAAATAAGACCATTAAAGTCCTTAAAATTTTGATTTTCTGTAAAAAATTTTTGAAAAATGGAAATTTTCGGAATTTTAAATATTTTCACAATTTCGACTTTCTTACTTCTGGATCGTATAAATTTGAATATATATCTAATACTTGCCAATGCAATAATGTTTTATAATATGTAAGCAACAAATTATGTGAAAAAAATTTAGAGTCAGACTTATTGCGGGATCAAAAATGCCAAAATTAGGACCCCTCCCCCTTTGAAATTAAGGGAAAATTTAAATATTCAGGTTCTAAATGATAAAAATATCATGTCTAATGCAAATAATTGTGTGTATTTCACTTAAGCTGACATGCAGAAGCCCATTTAAGTAGATTCATACTTTTTACGGGGTCGTTATTTAGCCCTTCTGCTCGAAATTTTATGAAAAATGGGAATTTTCCGTTTTTCAAAATTATTGCTAATTTGACTAAGAGATGTACAAACTTCACGAATTTGGTATATAACGTAAAATTGTTGATAAAAAATCCTTTCACTATATCTAAGCTATTAGAATGTATGCTTTTGAACATTTTAGACTAACTGAACTCTTATAAATTGCAACAATATTACCCCCCGCCGAAAACAAAATTCAGCACAATTTATTTCATTTTATTCAGCTTCAAAAGCTTCAACATTGTATAAAGGTCCAATAATATAACATTTCAAACACTAAAATGTACAGAGACTCCCTTTTATAAAAAAAATAAGATCATACACGTTGTTTATGGGCAGTTACACATCAATTAAACTTTGAATTTTGTAGAATTCCGAAATGATGAAAATTAACATTTTTCACGAAAATCGCCCAAAATATTCAATTTTACCAATATTTTCTGCGTTGAAATTGCATATTGCAATAAATCAAATGCATTTTTTAAATGAAAGTAAAAATATTAGTATTTTTTGTTTATTTATAAGTAAAGACAGGCATATTTTGGGCATTTTTAGCATCATTTTCTCGGGGTAGGGGTAAAATTTTCGTTATTTAGAGTTACATTGAACACCCCTGGTTTTTGTACACATTGTTTTCAGATAATTTATATATCCCCAAGAACAATGAATTGGCATACCTGCAGATAAATCCTCCAGATTCGCCACATATAACTATTTAAAAGTGAATTTTGGATTAATCTGAAATGCTGAAAATTCCGATTTTTCATCAATATTGTACCAAATATTGAGTTTAATCTGACAAGTGGGACTTAAAATGACAAATCATGATAAAGATAAAGTTAATGCAACATTGTTATATCCAATGCAGACTTTGTGTGTTTTGGTTATTTTTATGCGAACAAAGACAAAAATTGACTATTTTAAGTTGAATTTGTTGGGGTAGGGGTAAAATTTTAGGTATTTAGAGTCACATTAAACACTCTTTGTTTTTCTAAACAATATTTTAAGGTGGTTCGGGGGACTAAGCAAAATCCATCAGAATTTTTCAATAATTTGCAGAATTAAACTTCAAAAATTGGACTTCCAAAAAATAAAATAAAAATTGGGGGTCACGGACCATATAAGCTCACAATCTTTCACCGAAAATATGGATTTTTTAGTTGAAATGTTAAGGAAAATTGCCATTTTAAAAAAATTATTCAAGTTAAATCCATGAGAATTTTAATTAATTTTGTATATTGCTAGCCCTTGCATTGATCTTTCTAAAAACAAAAAGAAAAATGGGGGTCACGGACCTTATTACGAAATTATTTCACAAAGTCAAATTTTCATAGTGATTTCTTTGTAAAATATTTTTTGAAATTACCTCCCTTGTTAAAATTTTCATTTCAAAGAAATTTACAGTGCAAATACTATTCGGAATTTTTCTTCAAAACTGAATGGTAAACTAAGACAAATAGTCCCATTGTTTGTGTTTTAAGCCAAATATTGTACAGATTTGTCCAAATTTGAAAATGTTTGTATATTTCTTTAATAAAAATTACCTATCAAAGCATGAAATATGAAAACAAAATGGCGGAATACCACCGATCCACCTGTATCACAAATAAAAGGCATAAAGGCATAATTGCCGAAATATCCTCCACATTTGACATATATTACGACTTAACAGTGAACGTTGGACAAATTTGAAATACAAAAAATCCTCATTTTTCATCAATTTGGTGCAAAATATTAAGTTTAAGTCAACAAATAGCTGTTAAAATACCAAATCATGATGTTATTCATGCAACATTGTCATATATAGCACACATTATTCGTGTTCTGGTTATTTTATGCGCACAAATACATAAAATTTGACAATTTTAGGGAAAATTTGTTGGGGTAGGGGTAAGATTTTCGGTATTCAGAGTCACATTAAATACTCCTTGATTTTCTAAACACTTTTTTTCAGACAACTAATGTATCCCTTAAAACAATTAATTGACATATCTGCAGATATATCCTCCTGACTTGCAATATATAACTGGTTAACAGTGAACTTTGACCAATTGTGAAATGTTTAAAATTTTCATTTTTCGTCAATTTCGGGCATGATGTTGAGTTTAAGTCAACAAATGGCTGTTATTTATCAAATCATGATGCAGTTCATGCAATATTGTCATACTGAAATATATTGACAAAAATATTGACAATTTTAGGGAAAATTTGTTGGGGTAGGGGTTTTATTTTTGGTATTCAGAGTCACATTAAACACTCCTTGTTTTTCTAAGCAATGTTTTAAGACAACGAATGTATCGCTTAGATCAATTAGATGGCAAATCGGCAGATAGAACTTCCGGATTTGACATATTTAACGATTTAACAGTGGACTTTGGACACATCTGAAATGTTGAAAATTCCTATTTTTCATTAATTTTGGGAAAAATATTGAGTTTAAGTGGACAAATTTCTGTTAATATAGCAAATCATAGAGTAATTCATGCAACTTTGTCATATACAACACACATTTTGCGTGATTTGGTTATTTTTATTCGAACATAGAGAGAAAATTGACAATTTTAGGGAAAATTTGTCGGGGTAGGGGTAAGATTTACGGTACTCAGAGTCACATTAAACACTCCTTGCTTTTTTAGGCAATTTTTCAAGACAACTTATATATCCATAAGAACAATTAATTGGCATATCTGCAGATATATCCTCCAGATTTTGAATGTATAACGATTTAACAGTGAACTTTGGCTAAATCGGAAATGTAGAAAATGCCAATTTTTCATAAATTTCGGGCAAGATATCGACTTTAAGTCAACAAATGGCTGTTTAAATACGAAGTCACAAGATAATTCATGCAACTTTGTCATATATAACACACAATTTGCGTGTTCTAGTAATTTTTATGCGATCATAGACAAAACAATTGACAATTTTAGAGTAAATTTGTTGGGGTAGGGGTAAGTTTTATGTATTTAGGAAGCTTATAATACTTCAAAACTGCCATAATGTGTACCAGTCGTAAAGAAGACATTATATACTTCCATTTTATTCCATCCTATTTTGAATTTGAACCACTCATAGATAAGATGAGGCAAAAAAGGGACAAAACTTTGTCGAAAACGAAAATATTCAAAGATGTGTTTTATTTGTCTATTTAAAAGTGATAGTTTGGTCATTCAAAACATATTAACATTATGTTAACATGCTTAATTTTTAAGGAAGGACATTGAAAGACTAAAAACAATTCCAAGAATTATGAAATGAACAATATTCTGGTTTCTAAGGACCATTGAACTTACACAATTTCGAGAAAAATCTTATAATTTACGTCAACATTTCGAAGGGGTAGGGGTAAGATTTTTTAATTTTTATAACGTATTGGGTATAGAAATTGTACTTATGTGGAATATTAGTAAAGTTAATACCATAGGCTATCATTCTATACCATTTTTTCATCACTGAGAGGTACCAATCCGCAATTTGAAGCAATTGAAAGAAAAACTTTGATAAAAAACGAAATTTTCAAAAATTTCGTTGGGTGGGTCTAAAAAGGGGGCCTGTTCCAATATTGCGTGCAGGTTATGCTCATGTTAACATGTTTAATTTTGAAGAGGGGATATAGAAGGACTGAAAAATATGTGTGGGGATCATAAGTGGGGGGGTGCACGGGGGTTTATTCCAGCCCATGGACAATTAGTTTTTAAATTGTGGTTTTAACCGAAATTGAAAGTCATTAATTGTTTTATTATATGAATAATTGTTCCGAAAATTTCACGTTACAATTTTGCTTTTCTTTCTTTTGACAGTTTGGTCTTGACACTTTTTCTGCTTTAGTGAATGGATTTTCCTTGTTTCTATATATGGGTACACGCTGAAGTGTTAAAATGTAAAGTTTACCTCACCTGGTAAATTGCGCGGTGATGATCACGCCAGAAAACTGGAATTTTCCTTGTTACTTTTTATGGGTACACGTTCAAGGGTTAACAGTAATGTTAACCTTGCGTACTAAATTGATCGATGATCATCACATTTTGAAAGGGAAAGCAAAATGCTGATTTATGCAATCAGAATCTTGAATAGTTATAGTCATATAATAACAGTTGTTTAGTCCCTGTGAGTTTTATGAATATTTTCAAATCAAAATATCGAAAGTCGTAATTTTTACCAAAAGGAATTCAAGACTATGTGGTTGCTAGGTAGAATTCCGAAAAATAAGCGATCTTTTTTAGATTTTCAGGAAATATACCAAAATTGGAATCAAAATATTCGAATAAACATTGAAAGGATATTGAGTAAACAGTAGACAAAGTCTCTACAAATACATAGTAAAACCAGTTAACGGGACAACGCTTTTATTGTTGTTCTTGAAATCCAAATTGTGAAAATTTTTGTTCTCATTGAAACAAATTCTAAAAGTAAGGTTGCTAGATAGAATTTAAAAAAATAAGTGGTCTTTGAGATGTTCGGTTAATTAAATAAAATTTGGAAGCAAATATTTTGGAAATCGATTTGGTGAAAATGTTTGCTCTAATTGAAGCAAATTCTTAAACTATGGTTTCAATTCCTAAAATATAAGTGTTTATTTGGGACTTTCAAGAAATTGAAACTGAAATAAATTCCAATACATATGTAAAAAAGGGAAATGGGGTAAATGTCAAGGAGACAACATCCCATATCCAGGTTTAAACGACCCAAAACAAATAATAATGTTTGTTTTAATACAAGCAAATTCTAAAAATATTTTCCAAAAAATTATTGGTCATTGAGACTTTCATCAATTGAACCAAAATTGGAATCCAATGCATGTATTTTTGAAACCCAACTGATGAAAATATTTGTCCTTAACGCAGCAAAGTTGCTAGGTAGAATTCCAAAAATAAGTACACTATGAGACTTTCAAAAAAATTAACCAAAATTTGAATCACCTTAGAATTCTAAGTATTCAGAATTTTGATTTTTACCAAGCACATGTCAAAATTAAGGATTGTATGCTAAAATTTAAAAAAAAATGAGCCTCTTGAATTTAACCAAGTTTGAGTCAGAATGAAAATTCCGAAAGCTTTTTGAGCATATAAATAATTTAATGCAGCAATTCTGCAACAAAATTAAATCCCTAAATCTAAAAATGTAGGAATAGTTCGCATCGCCTGCCACATGTGTCAAGATCGAAATCTTTAGCCTTTTTTGAGGCCTCTTATTTGTATCAAGATAAATATAAAAATCCGAAACTTTAATGCACAGCTACAGACTACATGAAACAATTCACCAACAAAACATGAAATCCAAAACTGTAGGAGTAGTTTGTGTCGCATGTCACATGTGTCAAAATCGATATCTTGGGGCCAAGACCAATAAAATAAATCCGAAAGCATATTGATAATAGCCCTTTTCAAAAAGTGTGGTTATCTTTTTCTTGATTTGAATTCTTCCATGAAATGGCGGTACAAACACTCTTCGCTTCCGGTTATCATTCGTATGGTTGACTAACAGTACACAACTTAAACCCTGAATAAATTTTAATTCGAACAAAATTAGTGCAGTGTCACAGTAAACAATTGACATGGTTATCTAAATATGAACTGTGTTCAGGATAAACAACACTTGCCGTGTTGGGTTGATAACCAGAACTGTTTATTTGCATTTATATGCCGAAACCGAAGGGCAGACCAAATGATTTTTTGAAAAGGCTATCAACGGCATATATATGCAATAATTCTAACACATATCCAAAAAATGCAGGAGGAGCCCCATCTTTGCCAGCTGCTTCTCTCCTCTTTACTTTAGGACTGACTGGGGATGTTTAACGTCCTTGACTACCTACGTAGGTCTGACTCTCGCACGGACGATGAATCGGCAGATCGAGACTGAAATATGGTGTGCATTATTTTTGTAATTTTGCAAAGTTTAATTACACGATTTCTGTCGTTTCTTTACTTTTTAAAGCTACATTTCCTTTAAATATATTTTGAATTGTCACATTATTAAATGTCATAAATGATCTTCATTTTTTTTTACAATAAAACACATTAAAACTCTATTTCAGAGGGAGATAATTTGAAACTTATGTTTAAAAAATGCGGCAAGATCTGTCAAGGGTGAAGAGGAGAGGAGCGGATTGTAATCATTGGTTAGCAAAGAAAATTGGTAACCTGTGTTTGAGAAGTTAAAGGATTTTCAAAATAAAAGGTATTTATCACTCTTTGTTAAACCTTGGAATAACACAAAGGAGTGTAGGCTAAAATCATAATCTTTTTTTATCCAAAAAACGAATTTCCTGACCTTCCATTTTGCTTAAATACTTTTTTGCATCTATGTCCCAACATTCTAACCGTTTGGTCTATCAAATAACAATATATCGAAGTTACTGTAAATTTAGTTTCTGCATATGGCCATTTCGACAACTTATGTCTCTTCAGTGCAGAAGAGACATATATATACAATATATTTAAAAGAGCTAAATATCTGTACTTACATAGATAGCAAAGTCCTTAACATGACATACGTTGTCACATGTCTATTTATTTAGGTTTATTCGATTACACGATCCGTTGTTTGTAATTCTTGTGTATATCGTGTTGATGTCTATGTGAACGTGCTTCCCTCTGTTTGATATGTTGTTTACAAAAATGTAATAATTTGTTGATTGTAATAATATTATGTTATGTATGTACTTGAGACGGTTATCTGAGTTTTAGAACTCGTGCCTGATCCATTTGTCTTTTATTTTGACAATAAAATAAGTTTAAATTAATTCAGTGCAGATGAAATCTAAACATTTGAAAGACCATAAAATCAAAGATGCTTAAAAACTGAAAGAAAACAAAAAGCCAAATATGATCTGAATGGAAAGCCAAAATCAGCTAAGGACAGAGCTTTCAAATGTTTGATTTTTGCTTCCAAGAAAGAGACATTAGTTATAGTAACTGTTATTTGCAAAGTACAGATTACTGTAATTTCGATATGAATTTGTTGTAAAATTGTTTGATTGCATCGTAGTTGTGGCAAGTAATTTCTTATGATACATCACCAATTTTCCGTCATTTTGAATTGTTGTTTAATGTATAACAATAGTATGTGGTGTTTTCCATCACTAAAAAGGTACATATTTTCATTTTAAGATCAACTTTAAAATATAAAATATATTAATGGCTGCAATATTCTTAATGTACCATGCATTTTGTATTTACAAGTCAGAAAACTATTGGTTAAACGATTAAAAATGGAATTTTACCAAGGGTTTTTATCTAATCAAAATAATCAAAATAGTATAAATATACCTCCCTGAGTGCTGTCCTCGTATTTTAAAAAGTCAAAATATAGACTTGAAGTTTTGTCTGGAAACCGGATGTTCAAAATCGTTTGCTTGTATTGTTCTCTCCTTCTTAACATGGCTTCAAATTCCCTCTCAAATTGCCGAATGGTCAATCCGAATACATCATTTTGGATGGTAATTTTTCCGTAGAAAGATCGATGGATATTTGAAGGATACTTTCTTTTTCCCCGATAAGGAAAATTTCTGACACCATAAATGTACCAAGCAGACAATTTCTTGAAGTAATCCATATAAACTAAATAGTTTGAAACAATTCATTCTTCTCTGTATCGCATTCTCATATTTAGTGCAGCGATCTTGTAAGTGTAATATAGCAACTGGATTGACTCACTACATTTTTTTCTAAACTTTAACCAGTCCTTCAAAATAAGCATTCAATATTATTCTGTTATTTTTGGAACTAAATGAAAAAACATATATATTGTTTATCACATTTATATTTAAAAAAAAATTAATGTTAAAACACCAAATGGTAGGCATTCATGCAATAGATATAAAACACCATGCTTGATTTCTTGCCCATTTCTAATTGGCTTGCATGAAAAAAACAAGATCTAGTTGCCCACTATTCATTTCAAAGTACCAAAGACACAAAATTAACGAACAAGAATATGATAATGGAAACTGTGGGTTTGATTTTCCCCATTTTTTATGTTTGTCAATTAAATTATATATAAGATTATATAATAGATTAACATGGATACAGATAAATTGAAACAGGTCTGATGACACATATGGAAAAAGGTTCTTATCAGACGGATTTTTAGAAGCCTGAAAAAGAATCTTGAAGACAGGTGAATTAGAATATGCCTGGCATGTTGAACAAAACAGATGACAACATGGAAACTATTATTTCTGTAATATTTTACGAAAGGATATGGAGAGTAAATGAACACGAGACCATAACACGTATGTTAACTCAACTGCAATAATTTTAATGAGCTATATGGCCATTTTGGAAATTAATTCCTCATCAGCAGCACTTGAACCCAAACATAGGATATCCATAATTTCAAAAAATGTTTAAAATGCATAAAACCAAACGAAATTCGAATAATCAGTAATATCAAATATTGCTGAGGACAGAACTACAATGGAGGGATTTAAACCTTAGGTTATATAATTTACATAAATTTAGATAATTGTATTTGAACAAAGTGTACACATGATATATTATCTCACGTACAAATACACCATGTCTAAGAAAAATAAAGAGCATAATCTCTAACATGGGGAATTGTTTTACTAACTCCACACTGCATCAAAAGACAAACTCCTTTATTATATATTTTACAAATTGATATGGAGTAAATGAACACGAGACCATAACACATATGTTAAATCCAGCTTCAATAATTTTAATGAGTTGTATGGGCATTTCGGAAATTAATTCCTAATAAGCAGCACTAGAGCCAAAACATAGGAAATCCATGATTTCAAAAAAAGTTCAAAATGCATAAAACCAAACGAAATCCGAATTATCAGTAATATAAAATATAGCTGAGGACAAAGCTACGATGGAGGGAGTTAAACCTTAGGTAAATTTACTTCTGCATATGACCATTTCGACAACTTATGTCCCATCAGTGCAGATAAAATCAAAACTTTGGAAATCCAGAAATCAAAAGGGGTACAAAGTCTGGTAGAGAACAAATAATCAAAAGGATCTAGATAGAGCCAAAATCAGCTTAGGATAGAGTTAGGATAGAGTTTTGCAAGAGGTAGATATTTTAGATATTGTAAGTTTCGAGAAAAAAAACAAACAAAAAAACATCAAATAAAACTAAGTTCTACTTCACCTTAATTACGACTACACACTCCGTTTTGAATATTATATCGTGCTTTGTTGATTCCAGGGAGTTCCTTTGTAGCGTTGACGTCTACATTTCTTGAGTACTGGACTACTCGAATAATATTTCGTCACGTAATTGATCAAACGATTTGTTTATTTAAATGTGAAAAGGTATTTGAATGCTTTTTATAGCAAAACACCAGGAAATAATTTGTTGGTCAATGTAAATTTTCTTGTCTGACGTAGCGTAAGTTTCTTTGCAAGATACTTGATTACTAACACTGCAGAAATTCATGTAACATCACTCGTTAAATTATATCCTCTTGAAAATCTTATGAGTTGTGGAAGTGGCTACTGTTTTTAGATATATGTCACAACTATATCACTTTTGATAAATTGCTTCATTGTTATATGGGGGTGGTGGATTTTTTATTGTTAACTTTCTATTTATGCATATTTTGTTTTTCCTGTGTTCTGCTTTTTTTCTCTTCTTTTCAGTTGTTTTTTGTGATGTTTGTTTTGTTGATTCTTTTTTTTTGTGAGGGCTCAGATTGAAAATCAATTTCTATTCATTATAAGCAGATAATGTTTTTCATCAATAGTGATCCTTCATTTAGTCAAAACTCTGTATGTTATGACCTGTAGAACAAACAAAATTGTGCATATATGATAATCCCACTCTCCTTGGTGCTACAAATTGACAGCAAGGTGGATAAGACAGTAGATATTTTCTAGAAATTTTGTAGTAGTGTTTTCAATCAAGTTTCTGTTTCAATTTGGATGAAAATTCTTTTCTTAATGATTCTTTATGGCAATGAAAAAAGAAATTTTCATCAACTTCAATGATATTTTTTACAAAAATGCTGAATGTTTAGTTTATTGTATCTACCTCTTTCAATTAAATAGATATCAGTCTCGAAATTTCTGTCCTAACTCTGATTCAAGATTCCTTCTTTAATTATTACTGGGATGATTTTTTCTTTTAACTGTCTTCTACCTTTCAATGGCAATAGCTGTTGAGTTGCTACCAGACACCACTGCAATGGAAGGGGAGGTTTGAAACGACATAAAAGCGGTTTAACCCACCATTTCTTTTGAAATGCCTGAACCAAGTAAGGACCATTGCGGTCGACAATTTTTCCGGTTGTTTCCACCTGATTTGTCTTTTTGTCTCATGGACTTCGGCTCTTGACAACTCTGTTCGGTAATGTTGTTATTACACCCATTTTCTAATATGTGATCACTTATTGTCATTTTAGCAATTAAATGTCTACTTTCGAAACATAAATTTTCAATAAACGTCCTATAATGTAATTTTTCTCAAATAGTTTGCTGTAAATGAAAAGTTTATTGTTAATAGTTTATATTATCTTTTTATTTATTTATTAATGTGACTTTTTATCAAATGTTTGTAAGAAGGAGTTTCAGTAACGGCTACATCTTTTCATTTATTCATAACTCATTCATCACCGTCCCTGTGTTATAGTAGTAAATAATTTAAACAAAAGTAGTACCAAAAGGCCGATTTGCCTCACTCATGCAGAATCCTGCATAAAAATCCCCACCTCGACGGACGGCATTCCTATTGATCATAGGGTAAATACAAGAATTACGTCTTTCGCCCAGAGCATAAGTCAGTCTCTACAGGACACCTTAAAGAGAGGTGTGCCTACGTCCAAGATTGATATAAATAAAGATATGGCATCCGGGAGAAATAAGATGGATCAGTTCCAGGATTTCTTTCTGGAGAATGAGGAAGATTTGGAAGATAACACCCCCAACCCCCAAAAGCAGCATCAGTGCTGCAATGCCCCCAACCTGGTGCAGATGGATGAGCACACCCAGCAGTGTCAAAATTGTGGGGTGGAGCAAGTCCAGCGATTTGAGCATCAACCAAGGAAGCAGAAGACCACCTGCGGCTACCCACTCAAGAGGAAGAAGGGGCAGTTCTGCAAGAGCAAGCCCGGGAAGGATGGTCTCTGCTGGAGACATGATAGGCAACCACGCTAGACGGAAGAAGAGGAGACCATTCCCGTCGAGGATAAGATGGTGGTTGAAGAGACCATGAAGACCCTCCGTCAAAAAGCTAAGGATGAGGGTCTGAGGGGGTCAGCAGGAAAAGTAAGGAGGCATTGGTGAAGCTCATCGAGGAGAAAACCACCCGTAAATTTACCCATAAGGAAGTCTTCAGCAAGAAGCAGCTGAAAGCACTCGCTAAGAATCGTGGCCTCACCAAGTTCTCCCTCCCCAACAGAGAGGATCTCATTCAGCTGGTCGAAGAAGATATCAGAAATGCCCAGTCGAGGATGAGATCAAGGTCACCGATAGGCGTCAAGCGCTGAATGGTTTATTTGGCACGGTCGCCATTGAACCCGTAAAGTCGCATGACGTAACCACATATCTCAAAGTAAGTCGGAGCACGATCTTCACCACCAGCTCTCGCCAAAAAGAAGGGATTGAAGGTTGACTTAGTGCTCCTAGCAGAAATGGTGAAGACCAACCCCGCGACCGGGGAAAATATCTACATCACCCCTTACTTCCGATCAGCTCATGCTACCCTCACCCAATCATCCGGCCTCGAATTGGAGATTGCCTTCATGATGGAGAAGATCAAGGAAAGTATGGCTAAGTACATGCGGGAAGGGAGCGGATGGACTTTCAGACACGTCGTGAAGCTAGAAATCCACCTCAACCAATTCAAGCCACTCAAGGGCAGATCCTTCATACCACTCCCACAGAAGCTGAATCAGAAGAAAGCCATCATCAATGTGAGGAATGAGGATGATCGTTGCTTCCAGTGGGCAGTCCTATCAGGGCTTCACAATACTGAGGTGGATCGTAAGTATACCAACCGAGTGACGCAGTACAAACCATGGGAGAAAGAGCTCAACTTCGAAGGTATTGACTTTCCAGTCTCGCTCAAGGCGATCGATAAGTTCGAGAGGCAGAATCCCACCATCAACGTCAACGTCTATGGCTTCGATGGTGTAAAGAAGGGTGAGGATGGAGAAGAGGATACTGTGGAAGTACTTTTATTCGTGGACATAAATTTTCGTGGTTTTCTTAAATATCAATATTTCGTGGGCACTTAAATTCGTGGTTTTAAAACTCTATGGAAAAAATGCATTTCGTTGAGAACTTAATTTCGTGGTTAAAACGAACCACGAAATCCACGAAAATTGGAACCCCACGAACAATATTACTTTCACAGTATTCAGATCTACCCCCTCAGGATATCCAAGAATACGGGCTCTACCCACGTAGATCTCCTCTTCCTAACCCACGAAGACAAGCAGCATTTCTGCTGGATCAAGAGCCTCTCTCGACTTCTGAGCTCTCAGATGACGGAGCATGGTCATGAGCTTTTCTTCTGCCGAAGATGCCTCAGCCATTTTTCCAGGCAAGATATTTTGGACGAGCACATGGTATATTGCAGTCAGAAAGAAGCCATCAGGATCGAGATGCCAGAAGAAGGGACCACCATACCCCTCCACAACCACGAAAAGACGATGAGAGTCCCCATCGCGATTTACGCGGATTTCGAGTGCTTCACGGAGAATTTCAGCATCTGCCAACCGGATCCATCACACTCCTACACGAAGGCCTACCAGCTTCAGCAACCATCAGGCTTCTGCTATTACGTGAAGCACGCTCATGGGGACTACAAAGATCGGGTCATCTATTGCGGTCAGGATGCAGCTAAGAAATTCGTGGAGTGTATGGAGGAGGAAGTGCAGACCATTGGTAAGCTATACAAGGAGAATAAGCCTATGGTGATGACCGATGAGGACAAGGAGAGCTTTGAAGAAAGCAAGCACTGCCACATTTGCGGGGATGAATTGGGATTGGATAAGGTTCTGGACCACGAACATCTTACTGGGAAATATCGTGGCGCAGCACACAACGAGTGCAATCTGGCCTTCCAGCTCCCGAAGCACGTCTCCATTTTCTTCCACACTTGGGTGGGTATGATTCACACATCTTCGTGAAGGAGCTTGGATTCTCTGAGGGTAAGATCAACTGCATCCCCAATACCGATGAGAAGTATATCAGCTTCTCCAAGAAGGTGGGAGATCTAGAAATGAGATTCGTCGATTCGCTGCGCTTCACGCTCAGATCGCTGGATAAGCTAGCCAAGAATCTCACCCCCGACCAATTCAAGACCATGAAGGCGAGATTCGGCGATCGTCACGAGCTGATGATTCGGAAGGGAGTTTTTCCCTACGATTATATGGATGGAGAGGCTAAGCTGGAAGAGACTCAGCTTCCACCCAAGGAAGCCTTCTACCGCACACTTTCCGGGGAGGACATCACCGACGAAGACTACGCGCACGCTCAGAAGGTCTGGGAGACCTTCGAATGCAAGACCCTACGAGATTATCACAATCTCTACCTAGAAACCGACGTCTTGCTACTCACCGACATCTTCGAGAATTTCAGGGATATCTGCCAGACTCACTATGGGCTTGATCCTGCCAACTACTTCACATCACCTGGATTGTCCTACGACGCCGCCCTCAAAACCACTGGGCAAAGATTGGAGCTTCTCTCCGATCAGGACATGCTGCTAATGTTCGAGAGGGACACCAGAGGAGGAGTCGCCATGATCTCCCATCGCCACGCTCAGGCCAATCATCCCTACATGAGCACGTACGACGCCTCTCAGCCCACCAAGCATCTCACCTACCTTGACGCCAATAATCTTTACGGATGGGCGATGTCACAGCCTCTCACCACAGGAGATTTCGAATGGGTGGAGCCAGAGGAGATCGATGAGATTCTCAGCTATCCCGACGACCACGAATATGGGGCAAAGGTAGAATGCGACCTCGAATATCCGAGGATCTTCACGACGTCCACAACGACTACCCTCTCGCGCCTGAGAACGTGGAGATCGACAAAGTTCGCAAGCTGGTGCCTCATCTAGGCAAGCGTGAGAAATACGTCCTCCACTATCGAAATCTCAAGATGTATCGGGAGAGGAGAATGAAGCTCACCAAAGTCCATCGGATCATCAGGTTCAGGCAATCCCCATGGCTCAAGAAATATATCGACCTAAATACCGCTCTCCGAGCCAAGGCCACGTCCGACTCCGAGAAGGAATTCTTCAAACTCATGAATAATTCGGTCTTCGGTAAGACCATGGAGAGTATCCGGAAGCGTGTAGACGTCAGGCTGGTCACCACCGAAAAGCAAGCCTTGAAGCTCGTAGCCAAGCCCAATTTCGATCGTCGAGTGGTCTTCACCGAGAATCTAGCAGCCATCCATATGAAGAAGACCAAGCTAAAATTCGATAAGCCAGTCTACCTAGGAGCCTGCATCTTGGATATTTCGAAGCTTCTCATGTATGATTTCCACTTTGGATTCATGAGGAAGATGTACGACGATAAGGCTCGACTTCTCTTCACCGACACAGACACAGTGATTTCATTAGCAGCCGGGAACCGGAGAATTTCACCGGCTATTTCATCAAAATCCCCGGCTATCGAAATTTCATGGTTTTCTTTAAATTTCATAAGTTTTTATTTATATATTTTGTATCGCCTAACAAAAACATGGTCAAAATGGAACGTGATGCTTACTCTTGAATTTCGTCCCATTAAAGCGTTTGGAAGATTGTGATTTACTCTGGCCATCGGTTAGTTCGCCCCATTTATCAATATCGCCACTACGCTGGTTCCCGGCTGAATGCTCACTACTGTCTCAGTTTACGTTCCAGATTTACTTGAAAGTACGAAGGGACGCGATTATAGGTCCGAGATTAAAATGGCTGTCGATAACCCATATGGCCAAAGTGAAGGTCAGTGGTGATGAAAAATGAAGCGACAACGCTCAATATTGGACTTTTGTCCAAAAAAGTGCTACATTCACAGGCGTTCGTTTCTGTCAATGGGGAGAACGACTATCCATGGGGGTTTACTATCCAACACGGAGTCGTTCTCTCCAGTGACAGAAACGAACGCCTGTGCCCAAATGGATCCGAAACACGTATTTAGTGGATGAAATGATATAATAAAAGATTTCTTAATAAACGAACATGGTTATTATGTTATGAAATTCGCTAGGAATCATTTACATTCGACACCATCAATAATTAAAAACTGAAAAAGTTATAACACGCTAATAAAGGAACATGGTTGCAATGTTATGAAATACTCTAGGATAGGTAATGACACGATTTTTATAGAAATTATAAAATATGACTTTCAGTATACTAGTAAAATAAAGTGATTCTAGAATATTGGCCACACAGTACATGATGTCACACCATGACTGCATGTCACCACAAATTGCACCTGAAATAAAAACAAATATGAAGATTGCTTAAAATGTATCATAATTTGTGAATCACAGTTGTTGTTAACAAAGAAAAAAGGAGTAATTGGTGGCATGAGAAGCCACAATTGGGGTTCAAATTTCTTCAAATCCATTTTCGGCCGGGGGGCTTCGCTCTCCCAGGACCCCTACCAAGGCTTTGCCCTGGACCCACTGGGGGCCTTTAGCGGCCCCCAGACCCCCGGCCATATATTCTTTCTCCCCTATTATTTCCAATTCTCCCCCTATTCAAATTCCTACTGAAACCACTGCAGACAGCTTGGCCTATGAGATTCAGACCGATGACTTCTACCAGGATATCACTCACACGTTCAGGAAAAATTCGATACGTCCAACTACCCAGACGAGCATTCCTCTGGCATCCCCACTGGTGTGAATAATAAGATCCTCGGAAAATTCAAGGATGAGTGCGCTGGTAAGGCTATGACGGAATTCGTGGGGCTCCGAGCGAAGCTATACGCTTTCAAGGTGAAAGACGGTGAGACCAAGAAGGCGAAGGGAGTCACTAAGAGCGTCCGCGAGCACAGCATCGCCTTTGAGGACTACAAGCGATGCCTCACCACCCAGCAAGAAATCCATCGTCCAATGAATATCATCCGGCGCCATCTCCATCAGATCTACGCCGAGCAGATCAACAAGATCGCGCTTTCCGCCAAAGATGATAATTGTCACATCCTCCCGGATGGCATCAGCACCCTTGCTCATGGACACTATCGAATCACTCATGGCTAAGCCCCTCTACACTTAGTAGGCTCTTACGAGTGCGGATGCCCATCCAGACTGGTCATACTTAGATAAATGAGCAGCATACGAGTGCATAGCATCCTCCTCCCCCAGCAGCCCTTCTCGAATCTAGATTTGGAGGAAGCTGCCAACGCTCTGCATATCTCCCATTTCAGAGGGGTATTCATGCGCAATGCCTTACCACCCACCCCACGCCCCATCGAATGCGGCATCCTGAATCACGACGATCGCGATGGCCCCGGCATGCACTGGACGTGCTGGCATAAGCATGGAGGACTCAAAGTCTACTTCGATCCCTATGGCCTACGCCCAACCAACGAGATCGTCGACTATCTGAGACCGGAGATTCGATATAATACCGATGAGCTTCAGTGTTGTGGCGACGTGGTTTGTTGACACTTTTGCTTGCACGCTTGAAGCTTCTTTCGGAAGGTCGAACGCTCGAGGAGGTCATCGTCAACCTATAGATAAATGGATAAATTTGGATCTCACTCGAGGAAGCGCATGCCAGGCTGGGGGATGCTTCAGGATCTCAATATGAACGATTATCGCATCACCAGTCTTGGATTACCGCGGGATAGCTTGGACGCTGTGACGAAGAAATGGGTCACTCAGCAGCTGAAAGAAAGTATGAAAAGTATCGATGATCTAGAGGCTGAGCTTGATGCTACCCAGAAAGCTCTCGAGGAAGAAAAGAAACGCTTCGATCGCATTGAGAAATGTATGGCAAAGTGCCTACCCATGGCAGGTGGTAAGATGGTAGGGGATATCGATATGCAAGGGCATGCGATCCACAATCTGCCAGAAGGGACCCGAGCAGACGAGCCAGACACCAAGGGATGGTATGCTAAAAATTGGCAGGAGGCGGTCAGTGCGATACAAGGAAGGATCGAAGCTATGGATAAAAAGATCACGTCTCACCACGGATAGCTTCACAGCCTTTCTGGTCTCTCTTTCGAGGGACCGGAAAGCCATCTGGGATCATTGCCAGTCAGACTCTTTGACCCATAAATTGAAAGATTTTGGATATCCCAACCACTTCACGAAGATTTCCTTCACCCCATCCTTGGTTCGTCGTCGCAGGATATCTTCGATGCGATAGACTTTCTGATCGGTGCGCTGCAGCTCGGGCTCGTAGAAGGATCCCTGGATCTCCTCGTCGTGAAAATCCTTGAGGCGATAGGTTGGTGGCTGTGTCGCTAGGGTCTGAAAGATGGTGAAGACTTCCTCAGTCCAGCGAGGAGTATATCCCTTCTCGAAAGTGCGCTTCTTCTTGATGATCCGGACTTTATCACCGACGTCGAATCGATGAGGCTTCATGGGTGGGAGATATCCGTAAAGATTCCAAAAGACCTTAGCATCATGCTCTTTCTTGCTGGCGGCGGTGGGAGTCATCTTGATGGATCGATGCTTGGTAGTATTATACTGGCGGACGAGATCCTCCAAGATGGGAAGGTAGGTGCGCGTGCTATTGGCTGAGAAGTACTTGAACATATTCTCCTTCATGGTTCGATTCCAGCGCTCCACCACGCTCGATTTATCCTCATTCTCCGTGGAGTAGAGATCGATCCCATGCTTCTGTAGCAGATCCTTCATCTCACGATTATAAAATTCCGTGCCCTTATCGGTCTATAGCTTCTCAGGCTTGCGATCCTTGAAGACGGTCCGGAAGGCATCTCGCACAGTCGCACCTTTCTTATCTTTGAGTGGTACCAACCAGTCATACTTGGAGAAGACGTCGATGATGCTCAAGAGAAATTTATAGCCTCGATTATCCCGGGAGAAGGCGCTCATATCTACGAGATCAGCTGCCCAGGTCTCGTCAATCCCACCTACCACCACGCGCCTCTTTTCGAATTTGCGTCCTACTGGCTTATGCAGCTCTTCAGCCAGATCATCCGACCAGCGCACTTTTTTTTTCTTCACGCCCAGCCCAAATCGTGCCTTGGTGCCGATGATGGGTCTGACGATACTTCGTTCCATGCGCTCGCGAGGCGTGGGCTGCTGAATGCCATCCAGCTCCTTTAGCATGGTATTATCGCAGATGGAATTGTGGGCGGCCGTATCCTGATGCCGAGCATAGCAGAGATCGTGATGATATGAGGCCTTATCCACGCGATTGATGGGTATTGACCAAGGTTTGGGGGTGCCGTCTGCCTTCAGACGCTTATGAAGCTTGGTCCCGGGGCCAGTGAAATTATGCCCTGGTAAGTGCATCTCCACGGGCATGCGATTGAGCATCTTATTCCAGAGCCCAGCGCCTGACGCAGCGATGAATTGGGACTTCTGAGAGCCACAGACGACGCAGGTTCCAACCTTCCGCAGCCTCCCATTGCTTGCCACCACCTCACGAACCCCTAGCGTATCGGTTGGCTTTCGACATTTCAAGCAGAACATTGCCATTTTATATAGATAAATGGACGTTGAAGACCTTACCTACGATGAGCCTATCACCATTAGTAGGCATAATCCCTTTCTCCTCCCGCAGCGATCCATCCGAGGTCTGATCATTGGAAAATCGGACTGTGGTAAGACGACGCTGCTAAATAACCTCCTCCTGCGCGACGGATGGCTCGACTACGATCGACTCTACGTCTTCGGAAAATCGCTCCATAAACCCATTTATCAGCTGCTGCAGCGAGCGCTGGGGAAAGGATATTCGAAAGACGATATCCGCGAGCTTCTTTCCATCAAGGATCGCTATCCGCACTCCTTGATCGACGTGGTGGATGCGATGAAACCATCGACCAAGCCAAGTGGTATCGAGCCCTTCTTCTTCGAGCAGGTGACCGACGTGCCCGATCCCCGCGACCTCGACTCTTCTCGCAAGAATCTCATGGTCTTCGACGACTTGATGCTCAGCAAGCAGAGCAAGTGCGAAGACTACTACGTGCGTGGGCGTCATAATAACGTCGATTGCTTCTACCTCTGCCAAAATTACTTTAAGCTCCCTCGGCAATGGATCCGGGAGAATGCCAACTTCATCTTACCCTTCGAGCAGGATGCCAAGAATCGCGATCATATCCGCCGGGACCATTGCAGCGATCTCAGCCCGGCTCAGTTCGATACCCTATGCAATCGCTCTTGGGGCAAGCCTCACGGATTCATGATCTCACGAGCCCCAAGACGAATGGAAAGTATCGATGCAATCTGGATGAGTTCTATCGAGTATCAGATAAAGAATGATGCAGGAATTTTTCCTCGAAAATCAAAGGGACTTGGATCGGGAGAATGCCCCCAAGCCCCCATCCCATGGTTGCAAGCACAAGTGGGAGAGAGTGCTTATTAACGATGAGATCCTGGGATATGACTGCAGCAGATGCGGTGCCGAAAGGTATGCTCTTTGCATCGATGACCTGGATTTCAAGGGAAGGTCCTATAATTTCCATCCCCGCCGACGACCGTCGCTCGGACCCCAGTGCTGCATCAAGACGGTTCGCGACCATCAATGCACGTACCCTTCCATATTGCCAAGCGATAAATGCAAGAGGCATTCGAGGCTATTTCCTAAGGCGTGTTGCCGGTGTGGAGCTCCGATCGCTCGCGGTAAGGCTTTGAAACGCATCCGCCAAGAGATTATTGCCATGCCCAAATTCACCACCTTCTGGTCGGGCGTGAAAGTCCGGATGGTAATGGAGTACGATCATAAAATCGCGCATAGGATGGAAGTCTTCTGCTCCCCCAAATGCACAAACGCCCCATAGCTTTGGATCCATCGCCTCCCAACGCCCCATAGCGTTGGATCCATCGCCTTCCAACGCCCTATAGCGTTCGTTCCAACGCCCCATAGCGTTCAATCCATCGCCTCCCAACGTCCTATAGCGTTCGTTCCAATGCCCCATAGCGTTCGATCCATCGCCTCCCAACGCCCTATAGCGTTCGATCCATCGCCTAGGGGCGTTCGTTCCATCGCCTAGGGGCGTTCCTTTCATCGCCTAGGGGCGTTCGCGATGCTATGAATAAAATGACGTTCATCAAGATCACCGATCCTAAGCAGCGTGAGGCGCTTGCTAGGGACCTGCAGGAAAACAAGCGTAATATTCAGGCTAGTGATATGCAGCACCGCCTGGATAAGATCGGACTCAGTCGCGATTTTTCCAAGATCTTCAAGCCTGTCGTCGAGACGCAAAAGGAGACCGCTTCCCAGATCACTAAAAAGATCGATGATCTCACCCTACCCACCCCGATGCCTGCCCTTCCTCCTGCCGATGCTGAAGGCGATGACGATCCACTACCCATTGGGCAAGCATTGACTACCAATCTCGGTCCGCGAGGCACCCATTACCTTCAGCTCAGTATGACTCCCAAAGCAGATCATACCTTTGGATTGAGAGTGGAAGATGGCGCCATTATGATCGAGAGTCTCCCCGTCACTTTCGATGGTGACGATATCATCGTCGATGACGAGCGCTATAGGGGTACCCCCGGTCTATTGGAGCTCATGGTCATGAAGCATCCCGAAGATTTCGAGGTGGACGACCTGAATACCTGTGGTGATATCCTTCGAGCATCGAATGCCATGTATCAAGGTAATTCTGCAGTCTCGCAGACCCCCAAGGCTAGCAAAAGCAAGAAGTGGAAGGAGATTGTCTCGAACCTCTATAAGCAGGATAAGTATGGGAGTGGGATCCGGACCGTCTTTCTTCCCAAATGCTTCGATCAGTTGCTGGATCGCCTCGATCTTTGCGCTGCTGCCTATAAGGCTGGGAATAATGGGGTGCGCAACGAAATCGTGGCCATCCTCGACGCCATGAGCAAAGCCAAGCATATCAGCAGGATGGAGTACGAGACGTTGCATCGAAAGCTCCTCTAAATAAATGCCTTTAGTAGTGAATCACGGATATCGCCGGAGATATATAGTCGGTGGGCGAGGATTATTCGATACCATCGCCAGTCTGGCCGGACGAGTATTACCTTTTCTGCTGCGAAGACGTTAGGAAGCAGGGCGAGCGCCGCTTCCAATGCAGCCATCAAGGGATTAGAGAAAGGAGCGACGAAGGCCGTAGACCACGTCGTTCATCGAATGACTCGAAAGAAGCCTAAAAAGCCCCCAGCACCTCCCACCAAGACCAAGAATACCCCTCAGCAGCAGGCCCACCTCAATAATCTCATCTCGGGTGGTGGCATTGCAACCATCCACGACTTCGTCCAGCGCTATAAATAAATATATATGATGGCTGATATGCTTACTATCACCGAAGGACTGACTTTCGACGAAAGCGTCCAGGAGTACGAATTCTTTGAATACCATCCAATCACCGGGACGCAGTTGAATAGGTCTGGCACCGAGATCCGCCTCAGCATCGAGTCGCAGGATCTTTTCCTTCATCCCTCCGAGAGCTACCTCTTGCTGGAAGGAAGGCTCCAGAAGAATGATGGGTCGGCCTATGCCGATGCCAATCTCATCTCCCTCATCAATAATGCGATGATGTTCCTCTTCAAATCCATCAGCTACAAGCCTTCCGGGCAGACGATCGAGCATTTGAACGATCCGGGGGTCGCCACCACCATAATGGGTCTACTCACGTATCCAGACGATTTCTCCAAGTCCCAAGGCCTCAACCAGTTATGGGTGAAGGATACCTCTGCAGAGGCTGCTGCTGAGAATCTAGGATTTGCAGCGCGGAAGGCCTACGTCATCGCTAAGTCTGCCAATAAGGGGACCCTTTCCTTCACCATCCCCCTGAAGCATATCTTCGGCTTTGCCCAGGACTACGAAAAGCTGGTCTACGGATTCAAGCATGAGCTCACTCTCGTCCGCGCCTCGGATAATGACGCCAGCTTCCGGGATGCTGCCAATATCAACGACCCTGGTAAGATCGTCCTCAGCAATCTCTCATGGTTCATTCCCCACGTGATGCCTTCCGACGAGCAGAAGCTGAGGCTCTATAAGACCATCAAGAGCAAAGTGAAGCTAGATATCGGATTCCGCATGAGGCAGTGCGATTCGATCGGTGTCCCCGAAAGTCGTGAATTCAACTGGCGCCTTTCCACCCGAAGCAGTCCCGAAAGACCCCGACGGGTGATCGTTGCCTTCCAGACCGATAAGAGTAACGATCAAGAAGCCAACCCTGCCATCTTCGACCATTGTCGCGTGAATGATATCTAGGTCACCTTGAATTCTCAGAAATATCCTGCTGTGGGTCATCGTGTCTCCTTCACGATTCAGAAGGTCTCCAGGCTGTATAAGGAGGCTGCCGATTTCCGTGGGAAATTCTTCAACATGGATCATTTGGTGAGTAATCCAGGCATCACCGCTGCCGACTTAACGGATCTCCATCCCCTCTTCGTCTTCGACGTCTCCTAGCAGAGCGAGCGCCTAAAGAATTCAACGATCGACGTCTATATCAAGGTCAGATTCGATCAGAACGTCGCTGCTAATACCCAAGCCTACGCTTTGGTCATCTCCGATCGCATCCTCCAATTCGAAACTGATGGCCAGAAGATGAGCGTCGTCTTCTAAAGCTGAGCTCTGGAGTAAATAAATGGACAAAATTCATATTCAACTACTGTTTGCCATCCGACCCGCCGAAGTCTTCGCCATCCTGGTGAAAACCTAAACCTTCAGAAGCACTATGACAGTCTGGAAGATTGGAAGCAGAGACTGGTATCCGCTTTCTACGTCACCACCTGTAAATAAATGGACGATTCACTTTTGCGGAAAATCGCCACCAATACCGAACCCAAGCATGGGTTCTCCTTCATCGTCTCTGGGGACGATAGCCAGATTTTGACCCGATTCAACCCACCCCTCCGACTGCGCGAGGAGAAATCTTACGAGATGGCCCTCGTGAATCGTACTACTCCATCCCCAATATCCATGCAGGAAATAATTCCTTCCGCTACTCCCCAGACGAAGGTGCCCACTGGTTTCCATCACCCTGAGCACTGGCTCCTATGGCATTGACGGTATCAACGACGAGATCCAGCGACAAATGCGACTCAGCAAACACAAGGCTAAGATCCTTCTCGATGCAAATCGCGCGACTCTGAGAAGCTACCAAGTGGATTTCGATGTGCCCAATAGCCTGAATACGGTGCTTGGATTCGATCCTCGAACGTATACCTACGACCGACGCACGAATGGATACGTGGAGGGTGAGCATATCGTCGATATCATCAGCATCAATAGCATCCTCGTGAATAGTGATATCATCCAAGGTAGCTACGTTAACGGCACCCAGCAGTTCACCATCTATAGTTTCTTTCCCGGGGTCGATCCAGGCATGAAGACCATCCAGACCCCTAAGAATCTGATCTACTTACCCGTGACCCTAAAAACCATCAATCAGATGCAAACCTACCTGACCGATCAAGACGGTCGCCCCATCGATCTGCGAGCGAAGCATCTCACCATTCGCTTTCATCTGCGTGAGGTATGAATAAATGGATTATCAAGAGTATGATCTCAACTTGACGACGGATCAGGCAGAGAAGATTCAGCGTGCAGCAAAAAAGGGTTGCCCCGTAAGCGTCCGATTGTCACATGCCAACCATTCTGGTGGGCAAAAGATGTTCCTCACTCAACGACAGATCCAGCGCATCACCAAGCTTTTGCAGAGTGGTAAGGGGGTATGGTCTTGGAATGAGCCCGAAGCAGGTGAGGTATAACGTTAAGGAAGGTGGATTTCTCCCCATGCTTGAAGGTCTCGCCTCTGTTGCGCTACCTATGCTAGCCAAAACCGTGCTGCCTGCTTTGGGGGTGGGTGCTTTGAGCGGTTTGGGTAGTGCAGCCATCCAAAAAGCCGTGGGATCCAGATTATATCTCAAGAAGGGTGGGAAAGTATGCTGCGTGAAACCCCAAGGTCGTGGTCTACATCTCAGTCCAAGTACTTTGCCCAATACTTACGGTGATGGATTGTACTTGAAGAGTGGAAGTCGGCTCTACGATGGTAGTGGATTGATTCTTGGCCCTAATAGTCCCTTCAAGAGTATCCCCCTGCTAGATAAATGGTTGATGAAGTAGATGGTAGACTCGGTGATTTCCTGGATTCCGAGGTTCAGAAATATGCCCGCATGCTTCGCAATTATAAGCGACTGGATAAGGTGGTCTCCACTATCCAAGCTGTAGCCTCCATCAGCAGTCTATTGCTTACCAGTGGCACCATGGGGTCGGCTTTGACCGGGATCGGTGCTGCCCTTGGATCCCTCACTTGCCTGATTGCAACAACCACCCTAGTGCTCTCGCTGATCGCCAAGCGAATCGTCAAGAAGAAGAAGAAGCATCGCGATACTCTCCGCTTGCAATTGGCTAGATTTTATCAGTCTCAGCTCCCGGTTGAAGATGGTGCGCCTGTCGTCTGCCTGAAAAATTATTACAATGAGAAGGATCAGATGCGTCAACCTTCTGTCCCCATTAGTGAAGAATTGAATGCGCATGCACCGTAGGGAGGGTTCTTCCATTCGCGCCTCGCTCGGCTACTCCTCGTTCCCTGCTCATTCCCGAACCCTCCAGATCAAAAAAAAATTTCCCAATCCGTTTTGGATTGGGAAATTTTGCGTTCTTACCCCTAGCCCTCTGGTATTTTTTTTTACTTTCTCACCAGATCGTAGGAGAGGTATTGTCGATTCGATTTCTTGCTCAGCTTGTATCCGGTGCTCCAAACGTAAGCTCCTTGCAAGGGACCCTTTTCTTTGTTGAGCGTGGGGCAGGCCCATACTCTGGTGATTTCTCCTTCTCGATTTTTCAGAGTGAGAATCCTGCTTTTGCCGAATTTTCCGTCCACTTCTACCACCTCCAAGATCTTATAGATTATTCCAGTAGGTAAATCCTTCCATGTGGTGGATTCCTGATTCTGATCCTTCATCTTTTCCTGGAAGGCATCTTCGCTGATAAAGTCATCACCCCCATCTTGGGAGATTTCGACGAATCCATTGTGTACGAAAGACATAATTCTTGTATTTACCATATGATCAATAGGAATGCCGTCCGTTTGCATTTTGTCCTCGAGGTGGGGATTTGTATGCAGGATTCTGCATGAGTGGGGCAGAACCAGCCTTTTGGTCCTACTAACAAACAAAACATGGTGATTTAATGAGTACTTCTTATGCTACTAGTTTTGGATTATGGATTTTCATATTATTTGATTCTAGCACTGATGAGAGGTTACTCCTTGAAACACGTGTACAGCATAACGAAATTAAATGTTTTTATGAGACTTGGGTATTTTTGTTTTCCAGATAAAGTACAACAATGAAAACGTTGTTCCATTTGCTTAATCTCGCCATATATTTATCGGGATTTTTCCCATATAAAATTTCTCTATATCCCTTTATTTGTTCATGCTTAGAAGGGGCGTGCCAAAATATCCTTCGAGAACCTTTCCAGGACCGAATGTTTCATTGAATACTATCCTCATAATAACAAATTACATTGTAAATTTAGCTTATGTGTATGTCCATTTCGACAACTTATGTCTCTTCATGATATGTGTAATCAGTTACAGCAAATGATTATGTAACTATGCATTAGTTTTAAAGATAAATTTGAAAACGAACAAATAGGGAAACTCGAACGAGTATAAACGTATGCATTTTGAGAAATACCTTGGCACAAGGAGAAAAGGAAATTGATTTAATGCATATATTGCTGCTTCGATATTAATTTAAATTAACCATCCATAATTCAGAATTTATTTTGATTGAAGGAGAATTATTGCAAAATGGTTTTAGTAAAAACTTAAAATTTGATAAATACAAAATTATAGATTGTTCTTGTAACTTTTCAGCAAATTTTTATCATAAATGTTTCCTTATATCGTTTTAGAAACTATTCCCAAAATTAATATAATTTAAGTAGTATACTTAAAAATTTCTTTATTTTGGGAAGCAGAAATTTCCCTAAGCACTTGATATTTTTTTTATTTTACTTACAAATTTGAGTACAGACATAAACGCCCACTCATAGATCTTCAGATATAACATATTTATCGATTTTTCAATGATTTGTAATGCATTTGCGAGATTATTTTGCAAAATTTAGAAAAAATACAAAAAAAGGTGTTAATTAAAAAAAGTAATGAATAAGTTAAGATATTGCATTTGTAATTCGTATTTCTGTTGTTCCTACATAATACAAATATTTTGCATAGTTCATTGAATATGAAGAAGATATTCTTCACAGGCAGCTTTATATCCAATTGGAAAAACCACGGCATTGATAATATTTTCTGTAGACTACCACCCCGAACTATGCCAATTTATTCGGGTGATGTAGGCTTTGATCGTAGGTGAGTGGCAATATCAAAACATACATCTCACATCAGCAAAAATGAAGTATCAGTCATCGGAAATAGAGGATTGGTTATATTTTAAGCTGTAATTGCAGCACAGTAAATGATTTATGAAAGGAAATGACAGTTGTACTAATATCTTTGCTGAAATATATATACCGAAAAAAGTCCTTTGCGAGTATTGGATTTCGTATTTAATTAATTTTCGTGCGAAAGCATGAGATGTAGTGTGATGTAAAAAATTCACCCTAGCAAAAAAAATCACTAATTGTGTTTGTATTGCTTATTTTCTGATTCGATATTCTTCTTTCTGACAATTTTGGATTATAGATTTCCATATTGTTTGATTCTAATGCTGCCAAATGCTGCTGATGAGAGAATCTTGAAACGCGTGTAAAGCATAACACAATTTAGTGTTTTTATGCAACTTGGGTATGTTGATTATAGGATTAAACACCGTTTGAAAGGAATTTATTGGAGTATAAACGGGACCAATTCACTCACAAACAAATATATCACATAAGTACTTCACAGACAATGACAATAGTGGAAACGCAAAGGAACAAAGATATCACATAAGTACTTCACAGACAATGACAATGGTTGAAAGGGAAAGGAACAAAGGTATCACATAAGTACTTCACAGGCAATGACAATAGTGGAAACGCAAAGGAACAAAGATATCACATAAGTACTTCACAGACAATGACAATGGTGGAAACGTAACGGAACAAAGATATCACATAAGTACTTCACAGACAATGACAATACTGGAAACGCAAAGGAACAAAGATATCACATAAGTACTTCACAGACAATGACATAAGTGGAAACGCAGAGGGACAAAAATATCATATAAGTAATTTAATGACAATGACAATGGTGGAAACGCAAAGGAACAAAGATGTACTTCACAGACAATGACAATGGTGGAAACGTAAAGGAACAAAGATATCAGATAAGTTCTTCACAGACAATGACAATAGTGGAAACGTAAGGGAACAAAGATATCACATAAGTACTTCACAGACAATGACAACAGTGGAAACGTAAAGGAACAAAGATATCACATAAGTACTTCACAGACAATGACAATAGTGGAAACGTAAAGGAACAAAGATATCACATAAGTACTTCACAGACAATGACAATAGTGGAAACGTAAAGGAACAAAGATATTACATAAGTATTTCACAGACAATGACAATAGTGGAAACGTAAAGGAGCTAGACATCGGAGAGATGGCAGCCATCTCTGTGGGCCCCGCTAATTTAAGTATGTCTGGACACAATAGAGGTGTGGACACAGTATAAGTGTGGACACTACACAAGTATGGACACCATCACATCATCAAGATATCAACAGAATGTAAGCAATAATCTGACCTTGAAGCCAAAGGTCAAGGTCAAAAGTCACCAATCATGGTTCATGACAGATCCTCTTGAAGTGATCTATCTACATGCAAAATATCAAAAGCCTATCTCAAAAGACACCAAAGTTATAGCCCAGACACGACTTGTCATTAGAAAAGCAAAAATCTGCCCTTGACGACAAAGGTCAAGGTCAAAGGTCACCAATCATTGTTAATGACGCATCATCTTGAAGTGATCTATCTACATGCGAAATATCAAAAGCCTACCTCAAAAGACATAAAAGTTATAGCCCAGACACGACTTGTCATTATAAAGGCAAAAATCTGACCTTGACGACAAAGGTCAAGGTCAAAGGTCAACAATCATTGCCCATGACACATCGTCTTGAAGAGATCTATCTACATGCAAAATATCGAAAGCCTATCTCAAAAGACAAAAAAGTTATAGCCCGGACACGACTTTGTTACGGACGGACGGATGGACGCACGGACGGACGCACGGACAGACGGACGGACGCACGGACAGACGGACGGACGCACGGACAGACGGACGGACGCACGGACAGAGTGATTGCTATAGGGCGTCCGCCACTATATGGCGGGGCCCTAACAAAGATATCACATAAGTACTTCACAGACAATGACAATAGTGGAAACGTAAAGGAACAAAGATAACACATAAGGACTTCACAGACAATGACAATAGTGGAAACGTAAAGGAACAAAAATATCACATAAATACTTCACAGACAATGACAATAGTGGAAACACAAAGAAACAAAGATATTACATAAGTACTTTACAGACAATGACAATAGTGGAAACGTAAAGGAACAAAGATATCATATAAATACTTCACAGACAATGACAATAATGGAAACACAAAGGAACAAAGATATCACATAAGTACTTTACAAACAATGACAATAGTGGAAACACAAAGGAACAAAGATATCACATAAATACTTCACAGACAATGACAATAGTGGTAACGTAATGGAACAAAGATATCATATAAGTACTTCACAGACAATGACAATAGTGGAAACGTAAAGGAACAAAGATATCACATAAGTACTTTACAGACAATGACAATGGTGGAAACGCAAAGGAACAACAATATCACATAAGTACTTCACAAACAATGACAATAGTGGAAACGTAAAGGAAAAAAGATATCATATAAGCACTTCAAAGACAATGACAATAGTGGAAACGTAAAGGAAAAAAAATATCATATAAGTACTTCACAGACAATGACAATGGTGGAAACGTAAAGGAAAAAAATATATCACATAAGTACTTCACAGACAATGACAATAGTGGAAACGTAAAGGAACAAATATATCACATAAGTACTTCACAGACAATGACAATGGTGGAAACGCAAAGGAACAACAATATCACATAAGTACTTCACAAACAATGACAATAGTGGAGACGAAAAGGAACAAAGATATCACATAAGTACTTCACAGACAATGACAATAGTGGAAACGTAAAGGAACAAAGATATCACATAAGTACTTCACAGACAATGACAATAGTGGAAACGCAAAGGAACAAAGATATCACGTAAGTACCTCACAGACAATGACAACAGTGGAAACGTAAAGGAACAAAGATATCACATAAATACTTCACAGACAATGACAAAAGTGGAAACGTAAAGGAACAAAGATATCACATAAGTACTTCACAGAAAAGAAAAGAAAAAAATAGAATAAGATGAACAACACGGACTAATTAAAAACCATGGGTGAGATCAGTTGCACCGGCAGAGTATTTGATTTTTGAGATTTAGAAAAAAAAAGAAAACTTTACAAATTATTGATTAACATTTATACCACAATTAATGAAGAAAAGATAACAGGAAATATTTACTATGGCCGAACATTACAATCACATGCCTCAATCCACCAAGGAACTGCACACGAAAAACAATAAAATGACAAAAGACAAACATAGAAATTCGGGATAGCCGGACTTGGTACCCGCACTAGCAACAGCTAGCGGTAGTGTTAAACCGGTTTATGGGTACCCAAACCTCCCCTTTCTCTATCCCGTTTCCCTATAGTATAATAAACATACAAATAAAACCCAATACAGGTAGACCACTAACTCCAAGACCACAATCTTGAAAAGGAAAGAACAAGACAAAACGTAATTTAGAAAGATGGGTCAGGGAGTGCTCGCCGCCAAACTGCCGGCTAGCTCAAGGAGCCTAGTCTGCTGGTAAAACACTGTCGCATTACGGAATATAAACATGGTTTTGTTATCGCTTTCAAACCTTACATTGAAATGAAAATTTAGTTTTAAATACTAATATAAGGAAAGAAATTGTATTTGGGGAGACAGAAGATTTTCTAAAAAAGTCTTGATTTATTTTTACTTACACTTGTAAGTATACAAGTATAGAATAACAAGGAGTAAATGAACATGAGACAAAGTCTCTACAAATACATAGTAGACGCCTACCCATGTATCTCTAGATAAAACAGCTGATTTTTAAAGTACTAAATATTCTAGATTAATTTATAAAATCTTATAAATAAAAAATTGAAAGATGATAAGAAAGTTGGAATTTAATGCTAAATACGGGACTTTCGTTATAGTAACTCTAGTGTTATTATAGGCGATAACGGTCGCCTCAAATACCAGTATTACGGAATGACTGGATTCTTGACCAATTGAAATAAATATATATCACATAAAAAACTAAACATTTATAAAATTAAAGTGCATACTTCCAATTTTTCCTCCATTGCAATTCTTGAACTATATTTTATTTGACGAAAAACAATTAACCTGTATGGCACGCCGTTTTCGTGTTTATATTTATTCCACTTTCAAGATATCTTATTAAATATATTAAATATCTTTATTAGTTTATAAGATAACTTATTTAAATTGAAAGTAATAAGATATCTTATATGATTTATAAGATATCTTATTTAGTATATAAGATATCTTATTTAGTATATAAGATATCTTATTTAATATATCAGATATCTTATTTAATTTATAAGATATCTCTATTAGTTTCTAAGATATCTTTAAAAGAAATTATTCAAAAGATATCTTAATTATTTCATAAGATATCTTATTTAGTTTTAGTGATATTTTTTTAATTAAATAAGATATCTTAATCATTAAACGAGATATCTTACATATTTAATAAGATACATTTATAACCAGTTGAATAAGATATCTTATTTAGTAAATAAGATATCTCGATCCGGTTATTAGATATCTTTAAAATTGAAGTTAATAAGATATCTTATTTAATTTATAAGATATCTTATTTAGTATATAAGATATCTTATTTAATTTATAAGATATCTTATTTGATATATCAGATATCTTATTTAATTTATAAGATATCTCTATTAGTTTCTAAGATATCTTTATAAGAAATTCTATAAAAATATCTAAATTAGTTAATAAGATATCTTTTAAACTAAATAAGATATCTTAATTATTAAATGAGATATCTTATATATTTAATATTTAATTTAATTTTATCTTTAATAACAGTTTAATAAGATATCTTATTTAATATATCAGATATCTTTTTTAATAATTAAGATATCTCAATTAGTTTATAAGATATTTCATTAGTTTTATAGATATCTTATTAAACTTAACAAGATATCTTGAAAGTTGAATAAATATAAAAACGGCGTGCCATAAACCTGAAGCGCTACAATGGATTAAATGAAAGTCACCCTTTTGCTCAACAGTGTTCATTAATAAGTCATTCCCTCTCAATGTATTGATTTAATGTTGTTTTTTTTCTGGATCACTGCTCTGCTTTTATTCTTTTAAAATAAGGTACATTTCATGCACATGAATATCGTGCGTCGTTTCATATATCGCATCAAAGCACAAATAAAAAGTATAAAATATATATGAAAAAGAAAGGAAATGGGGGTAAATTTCAAGGAGACAGCATCCCATATCCAGGTTAAAACGACCCAAAACAGAGTATCTAGGGGTCACCGTACGGTCTTCAACATAGTGAGGAACCTCACGCCGTTTGCAAAAAAATTGAATTATTTTGCTTAAAGTCAAAAACAGCCAATTATAGCCGCAGGAAAATTCGAAAGTATCTAATTACATTTTATGTGCCGAAATTTTGATGATATTAAACTCTTAAAAAATTGAAGATGAGGCAAATGTTTTAGAATGTACAATAAACCAAAGTATTAGACCTGAATTTTTTGTCAAATTCTAATTTTGCAACTGATGAAAAAAGAAAAATACTTAACCAAGATACAAAAGAACAAGTAAAATTGCTTGACTCCTTTTTTAAAACAGTCAGTTGCACTGAGGACAGGGGTTAGTCTTTTGCTAAATTTGGTTATAAACATAGTTGCAAAGAAATGAATTTTAATTATATTTTAACTGAAACAGTAAATAGTAATTTTTAAGTTTTAAAATCATCTTCAAAATCAGAGTAAAAAGTTAACTGCTAATTCATGAAAAGGTTAAAATGAAATGAGTAAAAAGAAATTCAGTTTTAATATATGCAGTCGGAAATAATCAACTTCAATATAAGCAATCGTTATAGTCTACCTAACCAAATCCTCGTGTCAAATTTGACAATTTAAAAAATGTGCTAGCCCCTTTTAAATCAAATATTTTTCATCAAGAAGATGCCATTTGGCCAAAGTATTGCCATGGTTTCGTATAGGCGTTCAACGGGGCAAAAATATATCTGCACTGTTGAGTAACATAATGAAATTGCAATATCATATATGATCTTTTCTGGTTATGCTTTAAGATACCAGACAAAATGTACTCTGTATTTATTCATGTTGACACATGACCCCTTATTTTTTTTCATTGTAGTCCGTGGGCTGGAAACACTTTCCGTGCATCCCTCCCCCACTTCCGAACCAGACCGGTTTTTTTCCAGTCCTTCTATGTCCTCTCTTCAAAATAAAAAAAGTTAACACGAACATAACCTGCACGCATAGACAGTATAGGGCCACTTTTATAGTACACCCGAAAAATTATTGTATTTTCGTTTTAACATAAGTTTCATCAATTAAGCTCCATATCTTTTTACAGATAAGTAATATGTACTCAAATTTGGTATCAAATTAAAGCTAATTTAATATGCTTTACAATGAACACAAGTTTGGATACTTTACGCCAATTTTATGATCTGGGGATACAAAAATCTACCTGCAAAAAATTGCGAAAATGTCGATTTTAGGCTGTCAATTCCTTTCAGATAAACAAACCTCGTCATTTGATCTAGTTTTTATGCCTTATCAGTTTTGATACACTGTTGGAAAATAAAACCATTAAAGTCCATAAAATTTTGATTTTCGCTATAAAATTTTTGAAAAATGGAATTTTTCGGAATTTTAAATTTTTCCTAATTTCGACTTTTTGACTTAAGGGTAGTAAAAATCTGAATATATATTTAATAATTGCAGATGCAATAATAATTTATGATATGTTAGTAACAAATTGTACGAAAAAATTTTAGTTTCAGATATATTTTAGGTTCATAAATGTCAAAATTAGCACCCCTCCCCCTAAGAATTAAGAGAAAATTTGAAATATAAGACTCTAAATGATAGAAAGATTATGTTCAATGGGAATTCTAGCGTGTATTTCACTACATCTGACATGCAGAAGATCATTGAAGTAGATTAAAACTTTTCAAAAGGTCTGATTTCGATTCTTCTGTCCGAAATTGTATGAAAAATGGGAATTTTCCGTTTTTCAGAATTTCTGCTGTTTTGACTTTGAGATGCAAATACTTCATGAAATTGATATATAACTTGAAAATGTTGATAAAATATCGTTTCATTATATCTAAGCAATTAGAAAGTATGCTTTTAAGCCTTTAAGACTAACTACAGTCTCATAAATTACAAACATATTACCCCTTACCACACATATTCAACACAATTTATTTCATTTTATTCAGCTTGAAAAGCTTTTAACATTGTATAAAGGTCCAATGACATATCATTTTCAAACACAAAAACACAAAAATAAGATCATGCGCCCGGTTTATGGGCAGTTATTCAGCGATTTAACTTTGAATATCGGAAAATTCTGAAATACTGAAAATTCCCATTTTTCACGATAATCGTCCAAAATATTCAAATTTACCCATATTTTGGTGTAAAAATTACATATTATGATGTACCAAATGCATCTTTTGCAAAGAAAGTAAAACATTAGTATGCTTTGTTCAATTATATGTACAGACGGTCATATTTTGGAGATTTTTAAGTTTAATTTTGTTGGGGTAGGGGTAAGATTTTTAGTATTTAGAGACAAATTGAACACGTCTTATTTTCTAAACAGTGTTTTTAAATAACATATGTATCGGTTAAGACAATAAATTGGCATATCTGCAGACAAATCCTCCAGATTTGCCACATATAACGATTTAAAAGTGGATTTTGGACAAATCTGAAATGCTAAAAATTTCCATTTTTTATCAATTTTGGACAAAATATTGAGTTTAAGCTGACAACTGGGATTTGAAATACCAAATCATGATAGTATCCATGCAACTTTGTTATATGCAACGCAGAATTTGCGTGTGGTGGTTATTTTTATCCCAACATAGAAAACATATTGACAATTTTGGGGGAAATTTTTTTCGGGTAGGGGTAAGATTTTACATTCAACACCCCTTGTTTTTCTAAACAATGTTTTAAGACATCTAATTTAGAACAATTAATTGGCATATCTGCAGATATATTCTATAGATTTGATACATATTGCGATTTAACAGTTAACTATGGACAAATCTGAAATACTGAAAATTCCAATTTTTATCAATTTGCGGAGAAATATTGAGTTTTAGTCGACCAATGGGTGTCAAAATACCAAATCATGATGTAATTTATGCAACATTGTAATATACAACAAACATTTTGCATGTTCTGGTTATTTGTATGCGAACATAGACCACAAAAAAAAACAATTTCAGGGAACATTTGGTCGGGTAGTGTTACGATTGTCGGTATTTAAAGTCACATATAACTCTCCTTGTTTTTCTAAACTATGTTTTCAGACAACTAATGTATTGCTTAGAACAATTAATTGGCATATCTGCAGATCTATTCTATAGATTTGATATATATTGCAATTTAACTATGGACAAATCTGAAATGTTGAAAATTCCCATTTTTCATCAATTTTGGAATAAATATTGAGTTTTAGTCGACCAATGGGTGTTAAAATACCAAATCATGATATTGTCATATACAACAGACATTTTGCATGTTCTGGTTATTGTTATGCGAACATAGACCAAAAATCACTTATTTCAGGGAAAATTTGTTGGGGTAGGGGTAAGATTTTCGGTATTTAGAGTCACATATAACACTCCTTCTTTTTCTAAACAATGTTTAAAGACAATTTATGTATTGCTTAGGACAATTAAATGGCATATCTGCAGATGTATTCTACAAATTTCACATATATTGCGATTTAACAATGAAATACGGACAAATCTGAAATGTTGAAAATTCCCATTTTTCATCAATTTTGGGAGAAATATTGAGTTTTAGTCGACCAATGGCTGTTGAAATACCACATTCTGATGTAATTCATGCATTAATGTCATATACAACACATGTTTTGCGTGTCCTGGTTATTTTTATGTGAACATGGACAAAAAATTGACAATTTCAGGGAAAATTTGTTGGGGTAGGGGAAAGATTTTCTGTAATCAGAGTCACATTTAACACTCCTTGTTTTTCTTAGCAATGTTGTAAGACACCAAATGTGTCGCTTGGTACAATTAATTGGCATAGTTGCAGAAATATCCTCCAGATTTGGCATATATAACGATATAGCAGTGGACTTTTGGACAATTCTAAAATGTTGAAAATTCCAATTTTTCACCAATTTCGGGCAAAATATTGAGTTTAAGTCAACAAATAGCTGTCAAAATATAAAATCATAATATAATTTATGCAACGTTGTCCTATACAACACACATTTTGCGTCTTCTGGTAATTTTTATGCGAAAATAGACAAAAAATTGGCAATTTTAGAGTAAATTTGTTGGGGTAGGGGTAAGTTTTATTGATATGTGATGTATATATTACCTAAAAACGGCCATTATTTGTTATGGTTGTAAA
>MJUU01070940.1:0-60854 GCA_002080025.1 Modiolus philippinarum
TACATTGACTTAATTTTACATGTATTTATCTAATTGGATGATGTTTGGCAATTTAATAATTAAATAGGTATAAAGACGATATTTGAAAAAGGGAGATAATTTAATGAAAATATTTTACATACATATCACTATGAAAATTCACATATTTCAATTTATATGGAAAACAAAGTCGGTGACCCCCATTTTTCTTTATATTTTTTGAAAGTATGTTTAAAGGTCTATCACATGTGTAAAGTAGAAAGAAATCTATGGAAAAGTTTTAAAGAAATCAACAATATACCTGTTTTTCCCTATATATTCATTAGAAATATTTGATTATTTTGATATCAGTTGTTTTAAAAACAAGCACGGTGACCCCCCTTTTTTATTTTTTTATTTCAATGCTAATATAATAAGGAAACTTTCCTGAGAAAATAAAGAAAATCTATGGAAAAAAAATTTGGACTACCCATCTACCTTAATGGCTGTCGTTACCTTGTGTACTCTAGGTCCGCCTTGATTATTACATTTCATATAAGAATCGAAATAATTCATATTCGCCGGTCGTTTGTAGTCTATTTACATATGGGTGTCCATTATTTTCGTTTATTTTATCCCTCGCTCTGCTGCGCTACGCTCTTGGTAAATATTGACGGAAATGCCACTCATATGTAAATCTCCAACAAACCACCAGTGGCTATAGATTATTTCTTAAATATCGTTTTTCTTTCTATATTGGAAAAAGGACAAAATATGAAAGATATATACTGGAAAACGAGTTCGAAGATATATAGAATTTTCTTTTAAAATTACGGTGCATTTGAAAATCTTTCAATTACAGAAAAAATTACAGAATCTATCGTTTTAAGTTTCCTCTACTATCTTAATTATTGAAATAAGTAGCAGGAATCTATCTTACCTTTATCAAGGTTTTTATTGGTTTTATAAATTTATCCAGATACGATTCAAAGACATCGTTTTCTTAGAAATAAATCTACGCAGTAAGCTTGAAACTTCCGTATGGAATATTTCCTTATTAACGCTGAAAGTTAAAGAAGCTTAAAAATACATTGTGTTTAAGCCTAAGATAAAAGTATTTAAGGTAGTACGGAAGTATTTCGCATTTTCTCAAGATCTCCTTGAACAGCTATCCTCTAGCACTCTCACCCATTGCCATAGCATACACATTTTTGTTTTCATCTTTCTCCTGTTGATACTATCCTGCCACACAATAAAAAGAAAACATTAATTACTGATTTTATAAATCAATGTTTCGGCACTAAAACTGGAGAACGCAGATACACTTATTTATAGAAGTATGGAAAGACAAAACATATTTTGTAAAGAACCCACTGAGTCAAACAAGAAGTACACTTAGAATGACGTTATCAAGATGTTGGAAGCTTAGATAGACAATATTTTGTCGAATGTGGAGCCGCGTATTTCAACAGACAATCGGGATTCACATGGGAATTGATTGCGCGCCACTTTTAGCTGATCTCTTTCTCTTTTTGTATGAGGCCAAGTTTTTACAAGGGCTAACACAGAAAAAAACAACAATTACCTCGGTCCTTTAATTTCAGCTTCTGCTAAACGGACGATGTACTTTCTGTTAATAATCTAACATTCAAGGAATATATTTGCACCAGATATATCTCAATGAGCTTGAAATTAAAGAGACTACTGATACACCCACTTCAGCCTCGTCCTTAGACCTTTTGATATGCATTGACGAAGATGAAATCCAAGCTATATGACAAACGTGTTTATTTCAACTTATCAATCGTGAACTTTCCCTTTTTGAGCAGCAATATAGCCGCCTCTCCAGCCTATGGAGTGTACATTTCACAGTTGATTCGTTACTGTCGAGCATGTAGTTTATGATTTTTGAATAGAGTAAAAACACTGTCCTAAAAGCTGCTAAGTCAGGGATTTGTTCAGCCTTTTGTTACGTTCATCCCTTCAGAAATTCTATAGCTGTCTCCAAATGAAAACGGACATATTCAGCTAGATTTCACGTCTTCACGGATTTGACAAAACCGGTTTTAACTCAACCCTGGATTGACTCACTTGTAGTGTGACGGGTGCCGCTAGCGGGGGAGGACCTGCTTACCCTACCGGATCATATGATGTCACTCCCAGTTTTCATTGGAATTCACACTATTAGTGCCTTTGTTCTTAATGTTGTCTTCTTATTTCCGTGCATTGTGACTGTCTCACGTCCTTGTTTTATCTTCATTTATCTCTGAGTCGTTTTGCTATGTCTTTGGACTTTGGTTTTCGTTATCAACACTTCCATTGTTTCGTCGGTATTCTACTGCCGTTGTTTGAATTTGTTGTATACTTCGATGGGTATTTTTCAACCAATCATTCGAGATAATTTTAAAATTATTTTAGAAAGACACCACCAGGAAAATTTAAATTTACTGAAAAAATTTGAAAGCAAGTTCTTTGATTTTAACCTTTTTTGTTTTAGAAAGTTCAATAGAAATGCTAGCGATACAAAAAAAAAAAAAGGAAAATACTAATCAAAATACTATCTGATGTTACTTGAAAATTTTGGAAAAACGATTTTTTTCTTGAACCTTTCAACTAAAAATACAAATTTTTGGTGAACGATTTTGAGCTTATATGGACGGTGACTCCAAACTTTTATTTTATTTTTTGAATTTTTTTTAACATTGATAAATCGGTGCCGATAACCGAAAAATTTTATTTCAAAAATTATTAAACCCCCGTACCACCTTTAATAGATCGAATCACTTGATTCTCAACCCTGTGAAGCTATTCTAAAATACCATCTTTAACTGACCTGAACTACTGCAACAGTATTTAAACATTTGAAATATTACACTCTATATTTCTCTCTCGCATAGTAAATTATTATAGAAAAGTAATGATTTACAATATCAGTCTTTTTGCACTAAAATATTCAAAAGAAGTATGGCCATTTAAGGTGAATTTTGTCCACTTGATCGGCCATTTTCAAAATATGCTAAAATATTGTCAAATATTGTCGGAAATCGTGTACGAGTATTTCCTAGAAACAAAATTGATATGCCACACTTGTATTTTTTCTGACATATTAGCAGTCGAACATTGCTGTAATTAGTAACTTGTGTCCATTTAAGCCATTTTACACTGTTTGAAAGACGGTACTATTGAAGCATACTGAGAACCAAAACCAATTTTTTGTTCCGAATGTAAAAATACTTGCCCTTCGAAATTGCAGTTAGTTTAGCTTGGTTCTGGATGTGCTATACAAGGAAATTTAAGAAAAACCTACAAAAATTGTCAAAATCTGCCAAAATTGCATCCAATTGGCAAGTTCAGTGACTGAATATTTTATGTAAACGTTTGGAAATACAGTTGCATTGATTTTGTTGAGATGGTGTATAAAAATAACTAAATACCGAAGTTATTGTGAATTTAAATTCTGCATAATTATGCGCATTTCGACAAGTTATGTTAAATGACCCGCTAAACAGTTTTGGAAAAGATATGATGCATTTGCAAGATTGGTATGCTGAATGAAATAAATTCAAGGGAAAATTGCCATACCTCTTTGGTGCTAAGAAAATGAGGCTTGTTTGGTATATCACCCATCAAATTGTTTTCAACACTAAAGGAAGTCACGGGGCCTAAATATTTAATTTCCATCACATTTGTCGGTTTTGCAGAACGTGTGTTTCGGCAGACTATAGGCGATACATACTGGGATCTATTGTGTCATACTTTTAGCCGAATTGTCTTATGAATACATTTTTTGTCATGTTTATGTTAGGGCTAGGTAAGAAAATCAGACGTAAAATGACAAATTCTTTTTTCTACAGATGATATTTTACCTTGAATAATTAAAGGATTACCTTCATCTTATCAATACTGATGAAAAAACAGCAAACGCAACCTATCAGCTCAGTGGTCTCAGAAGTACAGTTGGTGCAGTCATAACCTCTCACGAAGTTAACTTAGAACTGTTCTAATGACTGCTCTAAGTTAACTCTAGAGCAGATCTAAAAGCAGTCATAAAAGTAGTCATTTTGTAGAATTGTTTTAAAAACGGTCATTGTCAAGAACAGTTCTAAAAACGGTCATTGTCAAGAACAGTTCTAAAAACGGTCTTAACCTATTCTAAAAGCAGTGATGGTCAGGAGTTGTTCTAAAACCAGTCTGTTCTGATTGAGAATAAATTATTCGATGTACTCGGAATTCACCGAGATACATATAATATCCAAGGGTGTATATATATTAACTGAATAACGTTATAGACTAAAAGATCACAAAAATCGTCCAAATCTGGGACTTATAAATCAAGTACAAAGTTAATATATAGCATGTTTTAAATTTCTCATTGAAAAATGTAGGAAATTAAACCCTCAGGTGGCTACAGTGGCTATAATTTTCTTTGTTTTAAATTGAAACATAACAAGAAGTTTCATGATTGCTGACATCAATATTATATCGGTTGCAGAAATTGTCTCGATCTTTTGCCATCCGGTTTTTAGTCAAATTAAAGGAAGTTTTATGAATACGAGCATCGATGGTGGTCGGTCGATGGAAGGAACGGACGAACGGAAGGAAGAACACCATGTCCACTATATACCGGGGATTTAAAAATTGACCCAATAAAACAAAGATAATCAAAAATTGAACACATTTTTATGCTTCGTAATGATGGGCATTGATATTATATCGATCTCAGAAAATATTTTTGCCATCCGGTTTTTAGTTAACTGGAAGGAAGTTTCTTAATTACGGGCATCGATATTATATCATTTGCAAAAAATGTCCCTTTTGCAATCTGTTTTTAGACGAATTACAGGAAGTATATTGATTGCCGGCATTGATATTATATCGATTGCGGAAAATGTCCCTTTTGCAATACGATTTTATTCAAATTGCATTATTTCCTGATTTCGGGCATAGCTATTATACGATTGCAGAAAACGTCCTCTAATGCCATCTGTTTTAAGTCAAATTACAGTAAGTATATTGATTGCGGGTATTGATATTAAGTCAATAGTCCTTTCTGTCCTCTGTTTTTTTATATAATTACATGAGTTTCATGATTGATATTATATTGATGGCAGAAAATGTCCCTTATGACATCTGTTTTTAGTCAAATTACAGTAAGTTTATTGGTTGAGGGCATTGATATTATGTCGATTGCGGAAAATGTCCCTTTTGCCATATGATTTTATTAAAATTCCTGATTTCGGGCATCGATATTGTGTCGATTGCGGAACATGTCCTTTTTTAGCATATGATTGTTTTCAAATTAAATTGAGTTTCATGATTGCGGGCATCGATATTATATCAATTGCAGAAAATGTCCCCTTTTCCACGTATTTTTTAATCAAATTACAGTAAGTACATTGATTGCGGGCATTGATATTAGGTTTACAAATTGATCCCAAGGCGTTGGATAGAAAATTATTTCTAAGAAATAAATCTACACAGGAAGCAAGGAAATTCCCTTGAAAATGTTTCCCTCGTTTACAATGAAAGTGTAAGAGGCCTTAAAATATATTGATTAAGATAATTATCAAATATAGGGATAAAGCGAGGTGGTTTGAATAATGTTGATTCTTAGTTTTTATACATCTTTCCAAGAGTTGTTTTATCTCCTCTGAAAAGACATAGATTGTCAAAATGTCAGTCCGCAGAAATTCAATTTACAATAGCTTCAGTATTAAGTATCCCAAAAACTGTGAAGATGTTAAAGTACATATTTTTAACTGATTTTAAACTTAAAACATTTGACTTTTGCACACTCTGTATTACTCTCCCATATGTTGAGTGATATTTACAATACGAGTGAAAGTGTGTGGTTATGAGTAAAATAGGCCTTATTTTATTGATCATCAAAATTATCTGCAACACAAAATTTCATTCAAACAGTCATGTCGAATTTGGAGAACCATTGATCCAATGAAAAAAAAAATCTTTAATTGAATGAATTTAAGATCGTGTAAGGGCTAATTAAGAAAAACTAAAATGAACTAACCTAACTGAACTTAAAACCCCGTTCACACTTAAATATTCGAATCGATTGCGATCGATCCCATCAGTTTTTGGTGTCAATACCATAAATAGTTCGATTGCCATTTCTTATTTGGTCGCAAAAAATTTGGTCTCAAAAAGATCGATTCAAAAAGAGACGATTACGACCTTAGTGTAAACAGTTCGTTGGAATCGATTGCGATCGATTCAAATGCTTTGAAATATAGTAGCATGCCATCGATCGCAATCGGTTCTAATAAGAACGTCAAAAGCAGATTACGATCTCTCGCAATCGATAGAGATGTTTTTAATGTGAAAATAAACGGATTTTAACAGAACTGATCTTAATTTGGATCGATCGCATCTAGTGACCCAGGTTTATAAAGATGATTCGGGAAGTATGAAATCAAAACTTTAAGAGAAACCTCAGACCTAATGCAACAGTTCTCAAGTCATGCATACCTGCCAACTTTTGAAAATCCTTATAGGGGTTTTAATACGCGAGATTAATCAAAAGCATACCATAAAACAAAATTATGAGGTATCTAATCAATCCTCTTTCCTGTTGCTTTAGCATCTTATCATTATACAATAAACAAATTACGGTTATGTAAGTAAGGAAAACATTCAATATGGAATCTCCCAAGTAAAAGCCTATTAATATAACGATAGTTACCCCTCCCCATTTCATTCCAGAAAAAAATCATATCAAACTTTTAAATAGATGGTGCACAATGGAAATATTCACTTAACATTCTATGAAAATTTGAAAAACTTTCACCAAGTGGTCTACGAGGGGTTGTCGCCGCAAGATGTGTACCCCTATGGTGGTCGGTCGATGGAAGGAACGGACGAACGGAAGGAAGAACACCATGTCCACTATATACCGGGATTTAAAAATTGACCCAATAAAACAAAGATAATCAAAAATTGAACAAATTTTTATGCTTCGTAATGACCGGCCATATAGATCGGTCCCAAACGTATTGTTTCTTCTAAAATTCAAATCTGGAAACCGGACTTATTTTTTTGCGGACAATAAAATCGATCAAATTTGATTCAACGTGTCACAAATCTCTCGCCATCTTCATCAATAAATGCCTTTTTTCAACAGATTACTGACTTTTTTACCTGAAATTTACTAGAATACCGGCAAATATACTGACATAGTTAGCTCATAGCCTAAACCGACCTTACACATAAGTATTGGTGTTTGGATTTAAAGACCGGATTTCGGAAGCTCCAAAAACCGGAACCTCTTAATCCGGCCGATTTCTTTGGTCCCGACATAGGTCGGTTTTCGGAGGTTCCACTACAGTTAAAGAAAGTTATTTGATTTTTAGTTTGTCCAGAAATAGTGACTGTGCAGGTAAATATGCATTAATTTATATTTCATGGCTTTTCTCCAGAGGTCTTGGCGGCTTTTATCCACCACCAAACTGAGCGACCAAAATTAGCACCACCCTCTTGCCAAATAAGATATTCATTTGAAGTACTTAAGGGGGTAGATCTGGTGCAGGAGGAGATAACTCTGTTTCTCACTTTTTTATTACTTACACAAACATATAGAATCATTACAATAGGTATTATAAAAATTTCAAAATTGTAAACATATTTTCCACACAGCAAATGATATTAATTTTGTCATGAAAACAAATACCCAACATCCAGTTATTCATAATAAGTGCATTTTACTCTACATTTTTGCAATGCTGTTGACCGATAATAAAAATATGCAAAAGTCAGATTTCTTCCAAGGGAGGTAATTTATAGCACAGATTCGGCAATTTTATTGATTTTTACCCACTTAATTCTAAATTTAAAAAAAAAAGGGACGGTAGAATTTTCTAAAATTTTGATATATCTTACATATACTAGTTTTCTTTCTATTCTCAGTTTTTGGTGAATATTAAACGACAGAAATTTTTACAAGAAGTGTTGAATAGTGATCAAAATACAGTAAAATTATCAGCCTATATTATTCAGAACAACCATGTATTTCAGTTCAAACTATTTAAATTTACTATCATTATTCATGCTTTCTTTCACACATGTCTAAACTACAGAATTTTGCATTTGAAATAATTCTAAATCGAATACAAATTTAGTAAGAGCCAATTTTATACACCACAATCAAGTCCTGAACGGACCAAATAATATAAGGAAACAGGGTATCTTTGATGACCACTAGACATAAAACGGGACGGTAAAAAATGTTGAAAATTGTTTAAAGTCGACATGAACATGTGTAGTTTTAATGCTGAAAATATTAAGAAAATTAAACGGGTGGAAAATTTTAGGTCTACCCCCTTAAAAAGACAATTCTGTAATAAATGTCATATTTTGAACCATGTAATATTTAAAAAAAGCCTATTATCATGTAACCAGTCTGTCGGTGTACGAAAATGACAACTTTATGCCAAACCCGTGTGGATCTAGGTCTATATTTGCACAATGTACTTAATGAGTTGATGAAAATGAGATTTTCAAACTGTAGGGAATTAATGAACGTGAGAACTTGATCATTAAGTTGCTGAAATTTGGTTCCTTATATAAGTTAACAAATCAATTACTCGGCCTTTGGATGACTAGTGTCGCAGAAATGGGATGTAAAGATAAAAAAAAAACATTTCCCCCGATATCCAGAGATCGCACCCATACCGGCCTGATATAGATAAAAGATAACCAAGTAGATTGTGTCCATAATAGATTCAAAGTGTTGTGGTATAGTATTTCGAAAATAAATGTAAATATAAATATAACGTTTCCAGTTATTGCATTAAGTGTATATTTTATTGCCAATTTCGTGCTATTGTTGTATAGGCCAAATAAACCGCGCATGCATTTTCCGGCGTTCCCAGTCGCAAGTACTACAATTAAACCAGAAGCCTATTTTGCTAGGGAAAGCTGAAAAGAACACATACCGTATTTTGAGAATTGTACAGAACTCGGGAAATGGGACCATGAGCAGAAAGTTCTGCTACTTTCGGAAAGCTTACATAACCAGGCCAGACCATTTTAAGTTTAATCCAACACGTAAAAAGGTCATACCAATTGCATGTTAGGAACCTAGTCCGACTTGAAAATAGACGGTAAGCGCGACTTGAGACCAGAACCAGACAACGGGGGAAGCCCAATGCCAACACATGGGACGATTTACACCAAATGGCTCAAAATGCTTACATTAATTTAGGTGCCACAGTTCTTGCCTTTAATCAGTTTAATAAAAATATCTCTGTTGAAGTGGAGGTTTGGCTAGCAATAAAACCGGTTAAACCGACCATTTCTATTGAAATGTCTGTACCAAGTAAGGTCCATTGCGGTCGACAATTTTGCCGGTGGTCTTTATGTCTCATGGACTTCGGCTTTTAACATCTCGGTATGGACTTCGGCTTTTAACATCTCGGTTTTGTAATCTTGTTATTACCCCCATTGAAATGAAATGTCGCTACATTGATTAAGATTGTCGAACAGTTACCGAGGATGTAGACCTGAATGAAAGATACGAGACCCTCCTTAGGGACTCAAATGATAAAGAAAGGGAAATGTTAGACGAAAAATCAAATCCAAGGCCAGAAAAGTCTTCTAGTAATGACGAAAATGAGCCCCTTATCAAGCCACTCCTTGAAAGAATAGAAAAATTAGAATCACAAAAATCTAAAGAACATTCTACCCTTATTACTCACCTAACCATTTTTACAGAAATTTCCCTTTCAATAAAAGAGGACCTAGCTTAAACCAATATCTATAACAAAAGGGTAAATGGCAAAATAAAACCAACACAAAACCAGGGAAACGGGAACCTGTCTGTTCACAATGGCCGGGGCAAGACAGTACTAATTGGGCCTGGAAAATCATCCAATGAATGAACTTGGCAAATTGGCAACCATTTTGATGAATGGGACAATGGCCTACATGTTTGTGAGAAAATTGGAAATACCAATGTTGATTTTGTTTATAGATACTGGTTCCACAGTATCACTGCTTTCGCATGACTTTGTTATCAATCTAATCCCGAGATGGAGTTGAGAAATAATTTTGACGTTAGATGTTTAGATGTACAGATAATTTTCCCAACCGCTTACTCCAACAGACAGTACAGGGAACCTCAAGAATGTGAATGGAACAGACCTTGCTATTTATTGGCTGGAAATTATCGAATTTGCCATTGAAAATACAGTATTTTGCCACAAATTTGTTATCTCTTATATTGTCCCAGATGCAATCTTTGGGTATTGATTTTCTTTTAAATCATGCCAGAAAAATTCATTACAAACGCCAAATACTACAAACTGATGAAAATGACATTGTATGTAGGATAAGGGAGAATACCAATCAGCCCAGGACTCTGTTGTCTTACCACTGAATTCTATTTCATCACTACCAGTCAAGATTCCGCGTGTAAAACATGTTACAAATCTAGCCATTGTAGAACCTACTGACCATTCGTATGAGGAGAAAAATTTCTTCCTTATACCAGGAATTATTGACACTCATGAAAATTATTTGCCTGTACAAATAATTATATAATTACAGCAATGTCCAATTCAAGAAATGAAATGAAAAATTTTTAGTGCACGTAATCCCTGTTGACAGACTTCCAGGGCATTTAAAAGACCTATTCACGGAAAGTAGAAATAATTATAAATGATAATGAGGCACTGCCGCAGACAGTTTTGCGAATCTTTATATATCGAAATATATTCTCTAAATCTTCTGGTGATATAGGGCATACAAATGGAATACAGCATCACATTGATTCAGGCAATTAAAGACCTATTAGAGTACAACCAGAAAGACTTCCAATAGGAAAAAGAAACTGAAAAACAAGCGAACAAGAAAATACTTGACAAGGGAATCATAGGGACCCCCAACAGCCCATGGTATGCACCCATACTATTAGTAGGTTAGTAGCAAACTATTAGTAGGTTAGTAGCAAAAAAGATGGCAGTCCAAGATTTTGCGTAGATTACATGGTATTGAACAGTAAACCAAGAAGGACGTGTAGACAAATTGTTTGAAGCACTTACAAACTCCGAGTGGTCCAATATAATGGATTTAAATTCTGGATTTTGGCAGATAAATGTTGCCACACAGGACAAAGAAAGAAAAAAAAACTGCATTTGCTAACACGCAGGGATTAGTTTAAACTTATTTTATTGAATATAATACATACATATACATGAAATTCATACATACAATTAATCAAGACTAGGATTCGGAAACGCAGGGATTATATCAGTTCTGCGTCATTCTTTGGGTATGACCAACAGTCCAAGTACCTTTTAACGTCTTCTTGATGATGTACTTAGACTATTACAGTAGCGTTAGTGCATGATTTATATGGGCGACATAAAAGTGCCAGGATATTCCTTTTATCAATGTATCAAGAGATTAGAACATGTTTCTGAATGCCTTTTAAAAGCCAGGTTGAAGCCTTAACCCCTAAAGAGCCCGTTCTTTCAAAATAAAGCCATTTTTTTGGGCCATATTGTTTCTGGGCAGGGTATAAGTGCTCCAGTCTGAGAGGATTACGGTGGCGTTAGTGCCTGATTTATATGGACGTCATAATAGTGCAAGGATATTCCTTTTATCAATTGAGAGATTAGAACATATTAATGAACGCTTTAGAAGCCGGATTGAAACCTAGAACTTCAAAGTGACCTTTTGTTTTTTTTTAAAAAAGAAAACCAAATTTTGTGGCCATATTGTTTATGAGCAGGGTATAAGTACAGATCCAAAGAAATTGCGGGCAGTTAAAAATTGGCCAACTCCAACTAGTGTCAAACAGGTCAGATCCTTTGTCGGATTAGCTTCCCATTACCATTTTTTTCATAAAATCCTCTGCCCAAATTGCTAGACCGTTGCACAAACTCTGTGAGAAAGGAGCCATGTATAACTGGTCCCCTGACTGTGAAATTGCATTTCAAACTCTTACAGAAGCACGTATAACTTTTCCAGTACTCATTTATCCAATTCCAGGCCAAACATTTATCCTGGACACAGATGCCAGCCAAAATGCACTTGGAGCTGCTTTATCCCAAAGAAAAAGATGATAAAGAATATGTTATGGACCACTTTAGTAAAGCCTTGAATAAACCTGAATACTCATATTGTGTAATCAGAAAAGCACTTCTTGTAGTTGTATCTGCACTCGAATACTTTCATTCCTTCTTGTATGGTCAAAAAGTCCTATAACGAACTGATAATGCAGCTGTCAGCTAGATGGAAAATTTTAAAATGCCAAATGGACAGACTGCAAAATAGCTCCAAGAATTGGGTACATATGACCTTACCATAGTCCATCGAATAGGACACTTAGTATAAGCAACCAAAGTAAGCTTTCAATACGGTACTATAACAGTATTACGTGAATACTGGAGATTGATTTTATATTGCAATTGTAATATATTTTCCGTAAGGAACAATATTTCACAAATAGAATCATTTTATTTTAAATCAATTTGAAAGCTAATATTTTTTTTAAATGGCGTCTTGAAGTTAACGGTCCAATACAGAAATTTACTGCAGGCTTACTTTAGTTTGCTTTCTCAAGGAAATATTATATTGCTCATGAACAAATATCTTAAGCTTTCAAAGGAAAAAACTATGCAGTTTTAAATTAAAAGCAATCGGACAAGTCTAAATGATAGAAATACACTTTGTTAACATTTAAATTAATACGAATTTAATTGTTTAGACCTTCGTATTTTTTACAAGCAAGTGAAAAAAAGAAGAAAAATAATGTTGATTTTCGTTGTCATTAAATATAATTGAAGAATATATGATGAGACCAACTGTATTGTTGTTTTTCAGGTTTCAGTCACAATGAAACCTTCCACAATGATCGTTTTTCTCATACCTCATAGCAAGTTTGAGACTGCCCCTAGCACTGGTTTTAGCAAAATTTATTTCTTAATTGTCGAACAACGATACATCCATGTCTTTACTATTCACGGGTGCCGGATCGTCAACAGACATGAATGAAACTGGCAAAGTGTTCTTAAAATAACTTTCATCCGTTGCCCGACAAGCTAGTGAACAATAACAGCATACAGACAAACACAAACTATCAAGTAGTCGATCTTTAGAAAGTACCAAAATAACGAAGTTGCATAAAAACAGTAATTTATGCTGTACTTGTTTTTCAAGGAGTAAGCACTCATCAGTAGCACTAGAACCAAATAAAATGGAAAGCCATAATCCAAATGTAGTCAATAAAGAAGTACCCATTACCAAAAATATCAAAACTTGGCATTATAAAAAAGTCACATGTGATCACTATTTAAGAATTGAATACATAAGTTTGAAGTTTCATTGGGGTATGAAAGTGTTGACCGAAGCACATTTTTAATGAAGCGCGGTCGCGCTTCATGTTGAAAATGTACGTCCGGTCAATACATTCATAATCCCTATGAAACTTCAAAATAATGCAATCACTTCTTATAGTTACATTTTAAACCAAATAATAAAAAAAACCAAATTTATTAAAAAGATATCATATCATGTACAATGGGATTCTTTTTTTACTAATTCATCCGCCACGTAGTCATATGATTAAATGTGTTTCAGCGGAATTGCGACTTTACATTGATGTGCCACGTGAGCGATGTTCACCTATCAAATTGACGGAATTCAAATGAATATTCATGAAATGTAATTATATACAGATGATCAGAATAACATTTGAAAATTACAAAGCAAATAATAATAATAATAATAATAAATAAATAAAAATAAATAAATTGATTAATAAGATCACAAGAAGAAAGTTTATCTATATCAGAAATTTTCTAAAAAAAAAAGTACACCATAACTGAAATATGTAGAGCATACATAGAAAAAAGAAGGGAAACGGGAAACCATAAGATATATGTATCTCTCGCGAAATCTTTAGTATAACAATCATGTATTCAAAATTTATATTATAATAGGTGCCGGATATGGCCTTCCATTTCGATATTTTGGTAACGAGTACTTTTTTTCACTTCTTTTGAATAAGGACTTTCCATATTATTTGATTCTAATGCTGCTGATGAGAGGTAACTCCTTGAAACACGTGTACAGCATAACGAAATTAACTATCTATCATGCAACTGGGGTATTTATATTTTAAAGGTTAAAAGCATGACAACCGGAAGCGAAATTCATATACTAGGAGGTGAAGAAAAACGATAAATTTTTGTAAGATATTAAGCATTTTAGGATAGCCACGTTTTTTATCGTTTTTTTTAAACAGGTCACGATATGCACGACTATATATTTCCAGACTATATATGTTGTCCTTAAATTTACCCCCAAAAGATAACAAGTAGAACGATGGTACATGTATATCACATTACTATTTATCACGTTACATCATTTGGGATTAAACCATTGCATACTGGTCGCTTTTATTGCTTACGATTGCTTCAAGTAATCATACACCTACATATAATGACAAAAATGCCCTTCTGCACCATGAATTTTTTTGAAAAAATGTCTTCGTTTATAAAATGATGTGACATTATAAGTTTAATGTCGGGGGAAACCCCAATTGGGCTATGATAGCCCAGTTGGGATATATCGTTATATCCCAATTTGGATATTTGACCAGTCTTTAATTGATTATTTTTTCACATTTCAAACATAAAACATAAGAAACTTTGTCATTTTAGTCATCGAATGGCATTTTCCATCTTGTTAATGATGCTGCATTTCCCAGGCAGAGACATTTTAAGAATGTAAAATATACATTGGATTCTGTTAAATATTCAAGATTATCACAATAATAACTGGTTAAATTATCAGGTCAAGGGAAGCGGGAAGTATGTGGAATATTTTAAGATTAAATTGGAAGTTAAGTTTGTAAAAATATGTAAAGATATTGAGATTTCAAACACTTTTGTTATATCCTACACAATGAACATTTGTACATTCATTGTATTTTTTGAAGACATGGACAAAGAGAGAAAACTGGAAGAACTCTAACTCATGTTCAGATGACTTTTTCTCCATACTTCATTTATTTAATAATCAAAAACCTTCTTTCTTAAACTAGCAAACCTTGCCTAAATTGACTGTAGAAATAGGTTTCTTCAAGAGAAGCAGTATAGAACGGTTGTTAGCACCTGAAAGCTCAAGTTATCGCTAAATCAAATGACTAATTGTTATACCCCGCCACACCATGGCGAGGTATTATGTGATACCCTCAGTCGTGCGTTCGTCGTCCGTCCGCCCGTCTGTCCGTCCGTCCCCGAAGGTTTCCGACTGATAACTTGTGAACGAAATAACACAAGGTCTTCAAACTTGGTATGCAAGTTGTTTACCACAAAACTTAGGGACCGACCATTTAACCTGAAGGGGGGGGGGGGGTTATGGTTTTTTTTTCTGGACAGAAAATTTTTTATTTATTTTTTACACGCGTATCAACAAAATATTTTTTTTCAAAATTAACATTATTTTTTGGGGCAGAAAGCCTCATTCAAAAAATTTTTTTTCATCATTTTGGCAACCAAAATATTTTTTTCACATAAAATCAGATCCAAAATATTTTTTTAGAAAAAAACCATAGCCCCCCCCCCCCCACCTTCAAGTTAAATGGTCCGTCCCTTAGGTCAAGTTCGATTTTGGGTTCAGAGGTCCAAGGGGTTCTGGAGTTATGCCCCTTGAAACTTTGAAATTTTTCGAATTTTATGGTTTCTGACTGATAACTTAGGAACAAAATAACATAAGGTCTTCAAACTTGATATGCAAATTGTTTACCACAAAACTCAGGTCAAGTTCGATTTTGGGTTCAGAGGTCCAAGGGGTTCTGGAGTTATGCCCCTTGAAACTTTGAAATGTTACGAATTTTAGGGTTTCCGACTGATAACCTGTGAACGAAATAACACAAGGCCTTCAAACTTAGTATGTAGGTTGTTTACCACAAAACTCAGGTCAAGCTCGATTTTGAGTTCATAGGTCCTAGGGGTTCTGGATTTATGCCCCTTAAAACTTTGAAATTTTGCAAAACATAGGTCAAGTATAACTTTTGGTTCAGCTGTACACATAGTTCTTGAGTTATGATCCTTTTGACTTAGAATTTTTTTGAAACGTGGCGGGGTATCAAGTAATGCAAGTAATGCACCATTACTATTTTTTATTCATAAATCGATCTGCAGAAAATTTGCATCATCCATCATCCATCATCCAAAAAAAAAAAAAAAACAGTAACACAAAAATAAGATATTTGTTATTACGTCCATTCACGTTGTCAAGTAAATTATCAAATGACTACGTACTTTCAGTTCAACCAAACACGAAGTATTCGGTTATAGAAACCATGATTCTCTCTTCTATGTAAGGGAATAAAATTGCGAAAAAGGTAAACGGCAGTAGTGAGGTACATTTTGGTTGTCATTACCTCTTTATTTCGTTGTTTTCAATTATGATATCTTTTTATTAGGCAAAGCAAATCAACATAAAATAAACACTTAACTAACTAACTAACTAAATAAATAGATAAATAAATAACTAACTAAATAAATAAACAAATGAATAAATACGACAATGAAAAAAAACCGGTTCAGAATGTCATTTAAATGCTACTTTTATGTTAGATCAGGGAGCGATCATTTGATTTTCACAGGACGGGGCTTAAGCGATTTTACATTTGTACCTAGTAGAATTATTCATTTTCACGAAAATCTCAACAAATTATTTATTTTCACCAAATGTCACATTAAATTAAATATTTGCATTTTTTGCAACAAAAATTTGTTCTTCAAATCAAAGTTGAATTATTTATTTTCATAACGTACAATATGATATTATTTTCACTGGCACTGAGATCAAATTATTTATTAACAAAATCGACCACCCCCACCCCCTAAAATCAAATACTCGTCCCCTAAATGTATTAATTTCATTTTGTTTGCATATTTGAAATATTTCAAAAATCATTTGTATTCACCCCCTGTAAGCGGAGTTTCCTACCGAACAGAATGTAAAAAGAGTTTCGTATAATTGGTTTGATCCGATTTAATAATGTTGAACTGCCTGAAAAAAATGTAAACAAATTTCTTATTTTAAGAAACATTATATAACGTTTTGTCCCGATTCAGAGTAATGTTTAGGTAATAATGTAGGTGATAAATTTGTCCTGGTAAAATATGTCCGGATGGACATACTTTCCTAGGAAATTAAGTCCATGGTTACAGAAATTACTAGTAAAATATATCCGTTTTTAGTAAAATAAGTACCAGGACCTCTAACTAGGAAAAATTGATCACTCAAGAAGTCTAAGGTTTTAAAGAAATCAATTTGTAATTGAATTTGTATAGCATAAAATCAACTATATATCATTTTTTATAATATCGTTGAATCAATTTCTTATAGTTGAAATGATCTAAAATGTATTAGGTTGAAGTCACAAAAAGTGATGGACATATTTTCCTCAGTAAATATTGTCTATGGACATTATCTACAAGATATTATTGTCCCTTTCTTTGTAGAATAAGCATTGGAGGGATATGGAGTAAATTCACATGAGGCAAAGTATCTACAACACCTTTATTGTTGTTCTTCATCTTGATGTCTACATGTATATTAAGCAATGTGTAAATGGATTTATTTTACTATGAAATATTATTTAAGGACTATACTACTACTAAATATTGTCCATGGACTTAATTTACTATAATATATTGTCTTGTTTGAAGTTTTCGTTTAAGATTTACTATTTTGGACAGTAAATAAGTCGAAATAAATGATGAGTTGTAAGTGGTATGTGACAGATTTGACTCAACGTTTACTATTTCTGAGGTAACATGGGCCAAACAAGGCCAAATTGCAGTTTTCAAATAATCTAAAATGTTTTCCACCTGATTTTAATGGGATTTTTGTTGGTAGATTCTTGCATTTCCGATCAGTAAGGGATTAAAAGGACTGATTTTTCCCCCAGTTTGTGTCCAGCTGATTAATATGTTGTTCAAATTTCAGTAGTCAACATGCTGCGGTCGTATTATGCTACGCTTTTCCTAGGAAAATTGTCCATGTGAAAAATATCTAAGAAGTAGGAAAATAAGTCTACGGACATTTTATTGCTGCGGTCAAGCAAGTGGCAAAACTTTCAATTTACCGACATTACAATTTAAACTCCCACGCTCTGACTAACCGTAGTACACAGACAACATTGTATACATTTGTCAGGTTTTCACGTCTGATATATCTACAATGTAGACATTCTAACACATTGTGTAAGCTTGGGGTGTTAAGCTTGATTTCATTACATTAAAAGTTTTGCCACTTCCTTGACCGCGGCAATAACCAGTAAAATTTGTAATCCTGTAGTAAAATATATCCAGCATTCAGAAAAACAATGGTTGGACATATTTTACTAAAGGCGGACAAATAATCCTAGTTAAAATTGTCCTGAGACGTAATTTCCTAGTAGATATTTTCACATGCACAATTATTCCTAGGAAAGATTGTCCCCAGGACAAATATTACTACCGGACATATTTTACTGTTATAATGTAAGGTTTTTAATATTTGAACATTTACCTTTACCTAAACAATACCCAGATAACAAGGGATAGTATGGAAAATAAAGTGTCATCATTCATTCAAGTGAAGGTCAGATTTGTATATTGGTTTTAAACATGCAGGTAAAAAGTAGGACGATGTGAATACAGACATTACATATATATGTTGAGAGATATGGATATGCTTATTGTTGTTTAAGGTATGGCTACTTTACCCATCGATTTAGGGTTTTACGACTTAACGGTTGTTTTACTTTTTATTTTGTCTTTCTTGCTATGGATTCGATTCAGGCGACCAGAGAATTTCCCTCCAGGACCAACACCTATACCAATTATCGGAAACTTTCATAATTTACGGAAAGGAAACTTGTTAGAAGCGACACGAGAACTCCGCAAGAAGTATGGAGACATTTTCAGTCTATCGTTAGGGTCATTCTGGGTCGTAATTGTAAATGGAAATGACAATTTACGAGAATTGCTGATAAAAAGAGCAGATCATACATCAGACAGGCCACCATTATTGAGGTTTAAACAGCGCAAATCTAAAGGTAGGTAACAGCATACTGTAGAAATGGACAATTTCGCTGGAGATCATTTTTTGCGATTTTATAAGAGAAACTTTTTATGACGTTTTTGCCTTAACCATACCAAACTTCAAAACAAAAAACTATTGGCAAGTCTGAAATTGTGGCGAATATTCGTGACCGCAAATGTAGCGAAAAGTTCCCCAGTTTGCAGTACATGTATATAAACATATTTTTTCATTGACGTCTACTATATGGTAATATTAAAAGGAAAGTTTACAAAATACCTTCTTAGCAACTCCTGTATACTTAACGAGAGTACAAATACAAATATTTTCTTTATTATTCCTGCGGTCAAGGAAGTGGCAAAACTTTTATTGTAATGAAGTCAAGATTAACACCCCAAGCTTATGCAGTGAGTTAGATTCATCGATGTCAAATGTCTTCATTGTAGATATATCAGACGTGAAAATTTGACAAATGTATACAATGTTGTCTTTACACGACGACTAGTCAATGAAAGGCAGACAGCTTGGTAGTGTAAATCTTAACTTCGGTAAACTGAAAGTTTTGCCACTTGCTTGACCGCAGCAAATAACACAAACATTAAATGGTTAAGGTCCACAATTCAACTATAAGATAAGTTATTAACATAAAACTAAGTTGGGTATATTAATATCCCCTATGGATTTGTGAATATTTATTTTGGGCAATACTTAATGTACTAGCAGGTAAGACTAGGTTTAACTATAGCTCTCCACAAAGCAGCACTAGTAACCCTACTCAATGTCCGGTCGTCACAATGATTTGACAGATCGTTACAATATTTCTATTTCACAAATGTGAGTAGACATCTTTGAGTAAATCCAGAATTAATTTCCAAACTGAGAAACATTGACTACGAATAAACCGGGAAATGACCATACTCCAGGTTTTCAGTGGAAGTTTATACTTTTAGTGCTTAAGTTTTTGTGTTGTTAGTAATATCACACTGTCATCGTTGTGTTCGTTATTAATGCTTGAGGTACCGATTTGCTCTTCCTTTTGACCGAATACTTAACATATTCAGATGCTTTTCAAACTATTACCTTGGTTTTACGGTAAGTTTTAGTAACACATACCATGGATTTATAATTGTCAATCTCTAAGGATTAGAAAATGACATTAATCAATCTGTCATCAATACCATATCTTAGGTAGCTATGCAACGGGTGCCATAGTGCAGATCATGCTTACCCTTCCGGAGCACCTTGTAATATCTCAAGTTTGTGTCGAGTTTAACACTGCTAGTGCTTTAGTATTGTTGGTTTCTTTCTGATTTTGCTCATTAGATTTGTCTTTGTGGAGTTATCTCAATATGTGTTGAATAGGAATTGTCGCGTAGTTTTTTTTTTTGGTTTTTATTATTTTTGAACCCAAACACCGTTTTCCTTTTTGCCTCAATATCTGATTGAAGAATGTATTCTTTATTGTTGTCATTATTTGTGGTGAAATATTGTATGGCTGAACAAGAACTGACTAAGTTTGATAGTGATTCAAAATGTTTTAACTTTATTACAGTGGAAAAGAAGAGGTCTTCTCGATTTTTAGAAATTGTCATCATTCTGGCTTAGAATATCGAAATTGTATCTGTTTATACTGGTCATCCGGACAAGTTTTTCCGTATTTCAAATTAATCAGTTCAAAGACGAAAACAACGGCAGTAGAATACCGAAGGAACAAAGCACAAGATTACACAAATCAAAGTCCAGAGACAAGGCAAAAGCAAGAACACCAAAAGACGGAAGACCAAAGACACCACATGCCCACAAAACACACGAACATTACATATACAACACAAAAAACTAAAGCACTAACAGTGTGAACTCTCAATAAACAAGAGTGACATCAGGTGCTCCCGAAGGGTAAGCATGTCCTGCTCTGTGCACAGCACCCGTCACACTGTCAGTGGGTCAATCTAGGGTAAAGTCAAAACCGGTAATGTCAAATCCGGGAAGACGCGAATCTAGCTGAAAATGTCAGTTTTTATTTGTGACACTGTCATTTCATATCTATCTATGATGTCGTGGTGACGGCCATATAATTTCTGAAGGGACGAAAGTAACAAAGGCCGAACATATCCCTGAAAAGATTGAAAAAAATTGATAAAGATCGCAAAAAGTAAAATTTCCGATTGACATTTTGTTTGCATCCGTGAATCACGACTCTTGTCAAATAATCTGTATCACTTACAGTTCATTTAGAGAATAGACTCAGTTTAAAATAATACGTTTGTATCAAGGATGGACGATATGTTGAGAGTAATTGTTCATCATGATAATACTTGTTAAGGATGTCAATTTTAAAAAAAAACAAGGATTTCAATTAAATGTGATTTTTTGTCATAAAATTGAAAAAGAAGTAATTCAAGCCAAAAAACTTACAGTTTACCGATGTGATTTTTGAGATACGAGCGTTTGAAAAAAAATGTGGGAAACTGAAATCCTCTGCATATTTCATAGGTTTAACATGAGCTTTGTTTATCCAATAATGAATGTGACAAAACACTTCCAACTGAATAACGGAGGTAGAATACCGAAGGAACAAGGGAAGCGATGACCACAAAAATCGAAGTCCAAATAAATGGCAAAAACGGCAACAGAGAAAAACCAAAGGCAAGACAAGGACGTGAAACAGCTACAATGCACGGAAATAAAAAGACGTCATTAAGAACTAATGCGCTCAAGTGTGGATTCCAATGAAAATCGGGAGTGACATCAGGTGCTCCGGAAGGGTAAACATGTCCTGCTCCACTATCGGCACCCGTCACACTATAAGTCAGTCAATCCAGGGTGAGTCAAAACCGTTTATGTCAAATCCGTGAAGACATGAAATCTAGCTGAAAATGTCGTTTGGGACACAGACACGTCATATCTGTCAATGATGTCAAATAAAATTTTGTCTGAATGTTCCAAAAGAGGTATATAATGAAAGTAAAGAAAAACAATTAAGGAAGCACCATGCAACAAAAATTCTAAATCTTTTAAATGGATAACACAAGAGCAGTCTGATATCTGACAGACATACATAAACATGACCAGCGAACATCCTTAACTAACGACCCAGCTTATTCGTAACTACAATATTGCTCTCATGTAGAATACAATAAAACCGAAGAATACATTAACTTTCTGATTTCTGACCCTTACAATAGGTATTATTGCCGCCAGTGGATCCGAATGGAAACACCAGAGAACGTTTGCTCTGTCAAAACTCAGAGGATTTGGGTTCGGGAAACGAAGTTTTGAAAACAGTATTCAAGAAGAAGTGACACATTTTCTCAAACTGATCGAAGGATATGATGGCCTACCACTGGACATTTCCGGTTTTATCCACAATAGTATGTCGAATAATATCATGTTGATGACCGTGGGGAGACGATTCGATTACGATGATAAGCAATTTAATTATTTCATTCAATTACTGAATGAAAACGTAAGTAGTACTGTCTTTAGTTCAGTTGCAAACTTTACTCCGATTCTCGGAAATCTTCCGGGATTCTTGTTATCAACACAAAAGTCCAAAGAAAATGGTGAGAAAATCCGGGAATTCTTCAGAACGGAAGTAAAAGAACACCAGAAAACATTTGACAGCGGTAATATTCGAGATTTCATAGATGTGTATTTGACAGCAATGGAAAACCAGAAACCCGATGAAAAAGTTGTGTATACGGGTAAGTGTTTTTTTTAGGTTGCTAGCGGTCAGTGGTATTGTATATTTCTGTACCTGTATATATTACATATGGCAAAGTTTCTTTTAAATGTCATTTGCTAAAACGGTCACATGATTTTAAGAAAATTTAGTGTATTTTCAGTTTTGTTTCTATTTATATGTATATTGACACCATGTTTCTATTTTTAAATATATTGACGCTAGGTCTCTATTTTTAGTTTCATTGACGCTATATAACTAAATCTATGATCCAGTTGGATTCTCAAGTCTACACTTTTTCACCGAGAAAACAAACAGGAAAGTTCTTTTCACATATTAATAATTAAGGGATGGCAATGTTAAAGCAATCAAATCGATAAAGATCTATACAATAATTGTCCCATGGTATTTTTGGACACTACATTAAACAAGAAAACAAAAAAAGATTTTTGGGTTCTTTAATTTGAAAATAACTGATGTGTTGGCACTTATTTATCCTTGACACTAATGCAGCCAACCCTCTCTTGTTGGTATGCAAAAAACAAAAATGCAATGAAATACCACGAAAAACTACATATCCAAAATAACAATAATGAACTTTTTACTCTGTCAATATGTCATATATGGACCTTTTAGGTATATATATTGACCTCGGTTAATATGAACCTAAGAGGTCCATATATAACATATTGACCTCGGAAAAAGTCCATAGTTGATAAGTATTGCAGGGCAGGAACTGACGTGGTTATATCTAGACTGGACAAAAAAGTTAAAACAAATCTTTGATACAAATTGTTGGCAATGACATGGAATTAAGACGATAATTGACGGGAAAAGAGGAAATTCTATCAAAAATAAAGAGAAAAACATAAGACTTAAGAGCTATATCGAACAAAAAACGCCAGTCCCGTTTTTAAGTAGCAGTCTTTATACTTTTAATTAGTCGGCACTTCTGTACTATTGCAATTCCAACTAACAATAAAATACACTTATATTTGCTCGGCACTTTTGCATAATATGCAACACCTAGCAAGCATTTGCTCAAAACAGTTTTATTACCTAAATTGTTAATATTTAATAAATATTTGAATTATCAGAGTTGTTTCTCGAGATGAAGAAGAACAACAAAAGCATTGTTCAGTTTATTTATCTTTCCACACATTAGTAAGGATTTTGTCCCAAGTCTATTTACTCCATATCACCTTATTTCTTCATTGATGTCGTTGCTTTCTGAAGGATTGTTGCTTTCTAAAGGATTAACTATACCCTGTTACATATGCTATGATTAAATAACAAATATTCTTATAAAATAAACAATGAAGGGATATGGAGTAAATGTACATGAGAAAAAGCCTTTACAAATACATGGTAGAACCAAGCAAAGCATTCATTGAATACCGATATCCAACAAAATGAAGTGTTTTCAGTTATTATTGTACAGTCAATAAGTTAAGAAAAATCTTAATAAATACAAGCAATATTTAGCAATCTCAAAAGCTTAGTATCTGGTGCTGTTTTAGCAAGTTGATTTGATTCTGCATAAGATTTATTCAACACTATTTTATAGTTGACCAACTACTGGGTGTAATTGGTGATCTCTTTGGAGCCGGAACTGAAACCTCTGCGACCACTATTAGATGGGCGATATTATATTTAATACATAACACAAAAATTCAGGACAAAATGTTTGCGGAAATTAACGATGTTGTTGGGAGTGGACGCCTTCCAAGTATGTCTGACAAACCAAATCTGCCATATTGCGACGCCGTGGTGCAGGAATCGCTCCGCCTTGGAAATATAGTTCCTCTGTCTCTTCCGCATTATGTTACTAGTGACATATACTTTAAACAATTGAAAATACCAAAGAATTCTATTCTGATGGTTAATCTTGAATCTATTGCCCGCGACGAGTCCTTGTTTCCTGACAGCCGAGCATTTAAACCGGAGCGATTTATTGATGCCAATGGAAAAGCATGTGGGCATGAAAAGGTTCTTTCGTTTTCATTAGGTGAGTAAACATTCTACGCAACTCATAAAATAAATCATACGGTTGTTTTTAAAGATATTATTCCTGGGATGACAATAACACTTTTACAAGTGGAACTTGGTAGAGTCTTCGACTTTTTGACGTTGTCCGAGAGAGGTCTCATGTTTCTCTTTATCGAAAACATTTCTGTTTACATTCTGAAACCGTTAAAAATGTCACCTTTTGTTACATAAAAATGATATATGGTCTCATCAGTGAAACACTTTTCGTAGAGCAATATATATCAATAATAAAAAAAATAAGTTAGAGCATATATTTTTTTTTTCGTAATCCATATATGTATTAAAATTAAATTCATATAAGATGATTATTAAAAATGATCTTTCTTGAACACAGAAATTGTTTTACTTGAATAAATTCAAGCTCATTGGAAAAAATAAAGAATGTTCACTGGTTCATGGTAAGTATCCAAATGAGTTATAAGCCAACAGGTTGCGCGACAAAAGAAAGATTTTCATATACATCATAATGATCTCTCGAGACTTTTTTCTCGAATGCGTTTTGAAACAACGCGTTTAGGACTTAAACGTGTATAGATTTTATCTGTGTTTAGATTTTAGAAAGTGTTTAGGGTTGTTTATTAGGTGTTATTTTTATTCATTTCGGATTGGGGGTATCTGTTTAGTTATAGTATGTTTAAGAGTAATTAATTTAATTGAAGTTCTTCGTAAGAAAAGATGCATTTTTATCACCTCTTTTCTTACGAAGCAGTTTAATTCAATAAATTACTCTGAAACATACTGTGACTGTCTTAAAGACCGTCAAATAAAAGTAAACAGAACAGAATATTTATGTTTTAAAATGCTGTCTTCCCACCATTAAAATAGAATCTTCCACTTATGTTTATTCATTAAAGTTATATACATTAATCGGTTAATATATTATTTTATATTCTACATATACAGAAAAAGGTTTCTTTTATAATTATTTTATGTCAGATATTTGTTCACTTTTATTTTGCAAACATAGATACAAATTACCTGTGCTATCGGTCTGTTGTCACTTTAAATATATTTTGTAACACCAATTCCACAAGTACATTCGTAGCCGAATAAATTTATTCGTCGTTTGACAACCTTGTAATATCAGGATGGTAGCATAGGTTCAATCCCAGATCGGGAAATTTTTTCTACATGAAAATTGTATCAAACTTAGCTAGTATTTTAAATTGGGGTATATTATCAGTTAAAGTGCTTCGAAATAGAGAGAATCAAAGGGAAGACAAAAGAGAGATTGAATACTAAAAGGCATTTACAAGAATTTCAGTGTCTTGAATAAAAAAAATGTTCATAACAGGTCTTTAAATTTATTATTTTAATATTTCAAGTGTCTTCTTTTCAAGTGTTGTATGAGTCGACTCCATCGGTGTGGCTTTCTTTACATGTAATAATATTTGAAAAAAATAGGGTATCCGATTTTTTTTTTACAAACACCTATAATTTTCTTTAGTAAATAACCGAAATTGAAGCATCGGTATTGACTTGCAAAATTCAGGTAAATGACAAATCATAGCATGATATACGCAAAATTAAAATATTTAATATATGAGTACGCAACAACTTCCTTAATGAAATAATAATGTCAACTACAACGCAACATGATATCGTCATATCATGAGATAGACAGAAATATTAAGACTCCCTCTACATGAATAACAACTCTTGATTATGAGCCTCTTATAAACAATGAAAGGATATGGAGTAAATGCACATGAAACATTTTCTAAAAATAAATTGTAGAACCAAGCGATGGAATAACGCTTTTATTGTTGTTCTTCATCTTGAAGTCACCATGAGGCTTTCAAAAATGAGCTTTGCTCATATCTAATTATAAGTTCAAGATCGTTTCTTAACACTTTTAGAAAGGGTGTTTCGGCGTTTAGGAATTTTATGACTTTGTTAAGTATCCAATAGCGTTATCAAACCAGATGATTCAAACTTCTTTACGTGTTTAAATCCTTAATGAGTCTAGCCATAAAGATGTTTCAGTCATTAACCGTTTAAGAATTATTTGCATAAGTGTCTCAAACCTAAATACTGTTCTTACAGTGTATGAACTTGTTTGTTGTGATTGTCGTCTATGAGTTGTTTGTCAGGCAACTTATGATAGCGTTTGTCAGGCAACGGATGATAGCGAATGTAAGAACACTGTCAGTTAATTTTATGTTCGTTGACAACCCCTTATCCATGGATAATGAAAAGCATAGATATAGCGTTTTTCGACAATTGATAATGAATTCCGCTCAAACCGTTGCTAGGGGCCGTCTTGAATTGGCTTTTAGATATGAGCAAGGTCCATTGTTAAAGGTCTCATGATGACTTCAGAATGAAAAACAACTATGAAAAATTTCAATTGCTTGTTTTTACCACACATTCGTAGAGGTTTTGTCTCATGTGCATATACTCAATTTTCTTTCATGGAGTTTGTCTTGTATTTTGAACAGATATATCATGATAAGGAGGGGGATTTGTCAAAATACACATGAGGGGCCGAAAAATTTTGACGAAGTCTTGTACTTTGGCAAATATCCCGACTTTCATGATAAATCTATTCAAACTAGCGTCTCATTGACAGGGTATTTGCCAAAACATATCACGGCTACCAATCAGAATGCAGCTTACCTACATAAGGTGTAATTAAATGTAGTATCAATGTTTACTTTTTTGAGAAAACATCATTTTTGGTATTTAGAATGGATTTATTTAATATTTGTAATTGTATTTAAAATATTTATGATTGAATTTATTTCGTATCATATTCTATGATTTTCTTATTTACAGGCAGACGAGTATGTCTTGGAGAAGCTTTTGCACGAATGGAATTATTTTTGTACTTGACTTCACTTGTACAACGATTCGAGTTTCACCCACCAACAGATAAAGATATTCCTCCTATTGAAGGGCAATTTGGAATTACATATTTTCCAAAACCCTTTAAATTTAGGGCTGTTTTACGTAACTGATCCTAAATAACAAACGTGAACAATTTACATAGACAGATATTGATATTTAACTCACAGAATCATTTATTTTAGTAGATAAAATGAACAAATAAAACATAGGAAAACATAAAGGTGCTTAAGAAACGAGAGGGTAGTTAAAATGCCATTTATTAATATAGAATAGGCAGAAGCAAGACATTGCGGATATTATATTCTAATAGCGGTAATCAAAGCCGCTATCATCTGGTTTGATGACAAGACGTAGTTATTTTGAATACTAAGGATTAAAAACTCTTGGAAGGAATTTGTTGGAGTATAAAAGGGAACAATCCACTCTCGAACATATAAAATGCCGGGGGACTTTTATTATATGTTCGTGAGTGGCTTCGTACGTTTTATCTCAAATAATTGTTTTTCCAACGGCGTGTTATTCATGTAATTCTTTTAATTTTGTAAAAAGTGATTACATCGTAATATTTCAAAATGCTAGTCACGCGTTTTTGTTTTTGTTTTTGTTATGTTTATTGTCTTGGCGAATGAATTTATAATGAATGTATTTCGGTCAACGTCGTCTATCAAAAAATAAAGGACCTCCGAAATGCAACCGGAAGTGAATGCAGCCACTAATGCCATTGCTTTTCATAATAAGCAAGTTTTACGGACGAAAATACTACTGTAAAAATGCACCCCATGATGTGACAAAGAAATATTTGCTGCCGTTAACAACACCACACGAACCGGATAACAAATTTCAGAAGAACAACGTACTTCGAGAAACAACACTTAAGCCCAAGCACACTACATTAAATTAAAGTGAAGAAATATCAATCACGCATCATACATGTACCAAAAAAGGTGATGTCTATAGAAAACAAGTACAGGGATAATTAACGAATTAACCTGCTCCAGTTTATAAATATACAGAGATATGTACGACAATCATCAAGCAAGAAATACGGGATTGAGCATCTTACAATACAGAGGTACAGGTAAAACTTAAATTGATACCCATTTATCTTCCCATGTTGATAAAAAAGGGTATCGTGATTTTAAAGATCCCATGGTTAAACATATTACATTACATTCTACGCAGTTAGCAATCTGAATTCTATCTAGTTTTACTTCCATTTAAAAACAAACAACAAATACAAAAACAAAATCCGATAACAATTAGAGCTTAGGAAAGTAAGACAAAGATTATCAGTGGTAGCTTTTTTTCACGACAGCCTTGCATATGCATAGGGGTGGATGGGAAGCATACCAGTTCAAATAAAAATAAAATCTCAAATCCCTTTACATTTCTTGGCAGTTCAGGTACGGTCCAATAATAAGCAATTTTTGAAACTCATCTTGACGTAGCTTCATCTTGTTAACATGCATCTACTGTGGAGAAACTGTAGTAACTATGGCTTGATGTGGAAACATTTGCCTATGAAAATTGAAAAATATGATGAAAAAATTGTTAAAGCACGAAAAAAGACAGGGAAGCTAGATAAAGAAGCTGGAATAAAAATTGCCTGGTTTTATATTTGTAACGTACAAATAATCAGTAACCGACATGAAATGTTTATACAATGTAAAAGAATGGATAACAGGAAACACCCACAATGGCTGAAAAATATAATTACATGCCACAATCTGTCATGGAACTACACATGAAAAACACGAATAAGACAAGAGACAAACGTAGAAAACAATAAGAACTCGGGACAGCCGGACTTGGTACCGGCACTAGCAAAAGCCAGCGGTAGGGTTAAACCGATTTTTGGGCACCCAAACCTCCCCTTAATATGTCCCGTTTCCCTATAGTATAAGAAACATACGAATAAAACCCAATACAGGTAGACTACTAACTCCATGACCACAATCTTGAAGGAAAGAAAAAAACAATACGTAATTTTGAAAGATGGGTCAAGGGGTGTTCGCCGCTAAACTGCCGGCTAGCTCAAGGAGCTTAGTCTTCTGGTAGAACACTGCCGCACTACGGAAGAAAAATCAAACTCAAAACTTCCCGTAGGGTTTGGTCAAGAACCATCATAAATTTCAGTAGACATCGGCAGTATCAGTGAAAGGCCAGTGTGTGTGCAAAATGTTCAGGTCATTAGGTGTCAAAGCTAATTTAACGGATGCAAGCAGTATATCTTGTCGATATCCCCTATTACATAAAGAATGTAAGTTACGTCCCAGCTTTTCTGGATTTCTAATCAATTTCTGGCATTTTTTAACAACATTACCGTAAAAACGAGGATTAGAAATGCCCTTAGTAATAAGCTGTTTACGAGTGACGCCATATTTAGATATCAAATGTTCATATCTATTATAAAACTTCTTAAATGTATTCAACAACTTATGAAATCTATAACCCTGTTGTAAAAGTTTGGCTGTGATAGTAAGGTTATTGTTCATTGAAATCGTCAAGAGTAGAACAAACCCGTGCGAATCGTACCAATTGAGAAATATACACTCCGGAGGATGGAGCTAGAGGGATGTCGCCGTCAAGAAAAGGGAAATTAGTAATAGTGAAATCAAAATCATCCCGTTTATCATATATTTTAGTTTTTATTTTACCAGAGTCAATAATGATAGTTAGATCCAGAAAAGGGCAGTATTTTGAATCATTGTTAGCTTTATTTAATTTTAGTTGTTGCGGGTAAATAATGTCTACGTAATCTAAAAACTGGGGATTATCAATAGTAAGGATATCGTCAATATACCTGCTGATATCATTGAAAATAGAAATAAGTTTATTACTGTTTGGTTTGATTCCGTTTTGAAGTTTTTTCATGAAGTCTCGTTCTTAACAGAAAAGGAAAAGATCTGCAATTAGAGGTACACAATTTATACCCATGGGAATACCTACAAGTTCATCAAATAAAATAACAGATATAGCATGTAAAGTACAATTTTATAATTTGAGACCTTAAGACACTGTATTGTCGCGGAGACTGAATCAAGTCCACAAATTATGTCACTTATTAAAATCATAGTGCTTAAGTTTTTATTGTTGTATTTTTAGTGTTTGTGTTTTGTGGTTGTGTAGCGTCTTTAGTCTTCCGTCTTCTGGTGTTCTTGCTTTTGCCTTGTCTCTGGACTTTGATTTATGTAATCGTGTTCTTTGTTCCTTCGGTATTCTACTGGCGTTGTTTCTGCGCCTGAAAATATTTATAAACATTGAAACACACAGTATCATGGAAGATCTCGTTGTCGTTGTAAATTTTCTAATCAACCTCCGAGAAAACTATACCATTCTCCGTACAGAAAAAGTTTTCGACGAAATAGTGTTTGGATGTAGATTGGCGTTGACATTTCATCCTACAATCATACTTATTGCTACGAGTCCCAATTCATTGCCAAAATTCATAAAGACCTTTCTAAACATCAGTTAGTAGATTTTTTTAACAAAAGATATAGATATTTGGACGATATTTTGGCCCTGAAATAATCTTGAATTTTCTGAATTTACATACATACATATGTAAGTCATCCTATCGAATTCGCTTCAATTAAATCCAATAGCAGCAGCTTTCATACTCCTTTTCTTAATTTTGATATATCAATAAATCAAAGAAAGTTAAACACTAAAGTTTATGAAAAAGGGTGAATTCTCCAATAGTTAATTTTCCCCATCTTGACGGGGATGGTCTTCTTGTTCGATATGCACGAGTATGTAGTGATGTTTCTGACTTCAACGACCAAGGTTGGGGCGGACAGGGTTAGGGGAGTCCGGGAGCAGGAGAAAGGGGCGGAAGAAAGGAGAAAGGGGTGGTAAAAATAAGAAAAAGGGCGGGAGATAGGAGAAAGGGGCTAGAAAGGGTGACCGGGAGAGAGGGGATTGGGGACAGGAAATCACGGTGGGAGAAAGGAGAGCGGGGACAGGAGAAAGGAGAGCGGGGCGGAATCAATGAGAAAAATACCCCCTGTCCAAACCGACATCTTTGTCTAACTGAAAAACATTTGCATCAAGGGTTTAGATATCATACATTGATTAAAAAATTTCAACATTTTATTATAGATACATTGACTGATGAAGAAAATTTGGTTATACATGCAGGGCTCTTATAAACAGGGCGTTTCACATCCAAACGGGAATATCATTTACAAAGCGCATAAATTAAAAAAAATGTCCTTTGGAACTTAATGATCCGTTGAACAAACTTATTCCTAAAAGATATTAATACAGCATTGTTGTTAAATCTTTATTTCTAGTTTCCATTTGCAAAAATATCGGTCACTTCCAACTAAATTAGAACATTTTTCTTATTTGTATTATTTGGCATTGCACAATATCATGGTCTTCTTTCACAATTGATGGTAATGTTACACGAAATCTATTTAGAAGTATTTCAACTCAAGTTTCATAGGTAAGTGGGCTGATATCATAGTCAAACGGAAAAAATGTCCTTAGCTACATATAGCTTTTAGTAAGTGCGAGCATTGTTCAGGACAGTACCCATGTGTATTGTCTTCATGTTTTATGTACTTCATTGTAAAGGTACTCGTCTTGATAAGTTTGACTTTTTTGTAGTTTGACTTTTACTGTAAGTCTTTACGTATATTTATTTTTAACCATTCACCACAAAAAACGGGGGTGTTGGATCAAAGAAAACGAGTTTAACCCCACCGCAATTTTTGCACCTGTCCCAAGTCAGGAATATGTTTGTCACTGGCTTGTCTTCTCATTATTTAAATTTCTTGATAATCGTGTAACGGGATGTGGTTTGTTTCCCTTTTTTATTCACCTTTTTACATTTTTTTTGGGCCATTATTTCGAGCATGCTATATGGTGTGGGGCTCCTCACTGTGTTGAAGACCGTACGGTGACCACCTAGATGCTTTGTTTTGGGTCTTTTTTAATTGGAGATGGGATGTCGTCTCTAAGACATTTACCCCATTTCCTTTCTTTTTCATATATGTTCCCAATGAAATTTCGATGGGCACTTTCGATTAACACTTGTTTGTGTTCGCACCCTCCATATAAATAAAAAGAATGATATCAGTCAACTCTCTTATATTTACCAATATCCAATGTAAACAGATGGGCGTTGACAACCATGAATATGTTTCCACTGCAATAGCGATGGGCACGATTATCGAAAAACACCTTTTTTGTCTCGCCCGCGACGAAAAGTCGCGGAGGCGAGACTTAGGGATAGCGTTTCCGGCGGCGGCGGCGGTGGCGTCAACAATTTGTAAACTATTGTGAATTTACAAGCTAATATTAGTTGTAGGTCCATAGTATTTGATGTGCAGTTGCATCCTTATGGGTACAACTCAAATCCCTACTTAGATTATGGCCCTGGCCCCTTAGTCACACATGAACGATCACATTAAGTTTTTAGCAAGCAGTTTGTACAGCCTATACCAGTAGTCCTAGGCACTTGATATTTGACATGCAGTTGCGTCTTGGGAGGTACATACCGATTCCAAACCTGGATGGTAGCCCTGGCCCCTTAGTCACGCATGAGCGATCACATATGTTTTTAGCAAGCAGTTTGTGCAGCCTATACCAGTAGTCCTAGACACTTGATATTTCACATGCAGTTGCGTCTTGGGGAGTACATACCGATTCCATGCCTTGATAGCCCCTTAGTCACGCATGAGCGATCACATTAAGTTTTTAGCAAGCAGTTTGTACAGCCTATACCAGTAGTTCTGGGCACTTGATATTTGACATGCAGTTGTGTCAAGGGAAGTACATACCGATCTCACGCCCGGATGGTGGCCCTGGTCCCTTAGTCACGCATGAACGATCATATTAAGTTTTTGGCAAGCAGTTTGTACAGCCTATACCAGTAGTCCTAGGCACTTGATTTCTGACGTACAGTTGTGTCCTGGGGAGTACATACCGATTCCACGCCTGGATGGTGGCCCTAGCCCCTTAGTCACGCATGAGCGATCACATTAAGTTTTTAGCAAGCAGTTTGTACAGCCTATACCAGTAGTCCTAGGCACTTGATATTTGACATGCGGTTGCGTCTTGGGGAGTACATATCGATTCCACGCCTGGATGGTGGCCTTGGCCCCTTAGTTACGCATGAACGATCACAATAATTTTGTAGCAAGCAGTTTGTACAGCCTACACCAGTAGTCCTAGGCACTTGATATTTGGAATGTAGTTGTGTCTTGGGGATTACATACCGATTCCATACCCGGATGGTGGCCCTGGCTCCTAAGTCACGCATGAATGATCACATTAAGTTTTTAGCAAGCAGTTTGTACAGCCTATACCAGTAGTCCTAGGCACTTGATATTTGACATGCAGTTGTGCCTTGGGGAGTACATACCGATTCCATACCAGGATGGTGGCCCTGTCCCCTAAGTCACGCATGAACGATCACATTAAATTTTTAGCAAGCAGTTTGTACAGCCTATACCAGTAGTCCCAGGCACTTGATATTTGATATGCAGTTGCGTTTATTTTTATTGCTGCTGCAGTAGATCAATGTGCAAATTAAGGCGATGCAGGGGCGGGCGAGACAAATCCTGTGTCCACAGTTTATTGTTGCCACCCTCGATATAAAAATGGATGGTAACAGGTAACTCTCTTGTATTTATCGATTCCAAGCTTCATAGCAGTCCATACAAACATTGCATTTTATAATGTGCATACGAAATGCACACCAATTTATGCTCCTTACTATTTTATTGGTGGTTTATACCCAAATGCTTCTGTACAAAAGCAAGTTTTACAAGCGGTGTAAAGCAGTTATCAAAAAATGGGCTCTTAAAATCCCCAATTAACTCTTTACACAGCACTCCCTAAACAGTCTCATCTAATGTTATATCAAACTTTTTATTTTTCTTCACTTGTTGATACAACCTCCAATACAGTTCTTTCAAAACTGTCAAATCCAACCTAATGCACCATTATTTCTTTGCAAAGAAGAAAAAAAATATTTAATATACTTTTAAAAATAACTCTAAAGATAAAAGAAAATAATAAAGAATAAACAAGAGATAAATGATAACCAAAAATAAAAAGAAGAGAAACTAAAATGTGTCTTTTTTTAGAAATCGTGCGGGGTAAAATTGTTTGGTTAAAACGTACACGGACAGGAGACCAGACGTGTTTAACAATTATTGATTTTTCAAATCGACCACAATTTTGATTTTTCAACAGACAATATAACATTCAGTGAGAACAGTATTCTTTCATCTAAAATTCTCCTTTAATCATATGAATCAAAATCTAAGAAGGATTCAAAACTACAGGCTCAGATACTGAACCTGAATCGCTCACCTGACAAAGATGCTTCTGAGCCATGCCTATACTGATGACCAAAAATGTTTTCCAAAGCTATATTCTCTACTGGCATCCATGTTTTTGTTAGATTCAATTGAAATAAGTATTCTTTGTTAAGATTTTCCCATACATTACTCCGATACAGATAAGTTAAATTTGCTTCAATAGTTTCAGAGTAGATGATGAAAATGAAGATTTTCCCAATGGATCCTATGTTAAACTATGTGCAGCGCTGGCCACCATATTTTTTTTCATCGGATCACAACAAAATTAGCAATCTAAGTTATGGGTTTTCCAAACAACATTTCTGTAAAGTTTGGTTGAAACAACGGCAGTAGAATACCGAAGGAACAAGGGAAGCGATGACTACAAAAATCGAAGTCCAAATACATGGCAGAAACGGTAACAGATAAAAACAAAGACAAATAAGGACGTGAGACAGCCACAATGCACGGAAATAAAAAGATAACATTAAGAACTAAGGCACTCATAGTGTGAACTCCCATGAAAACCGGGAGTGACATCAGGTGCTCCGGAAGGGTAAGCATGTCCTGCTCCNAATGTTTTCCATAGGGTGTAATGTTAAGCTATATTCTCTACTGGCATCCATGTTTTTGTCAGATTCAATTGAAATAAGTATTCTTTGTTAAGATTTTCCCATACATTACTCCGATACAGATAAGTTAAATTTGCTTCAATAGTTTCAGAGTAGATGATGAAAATGAAGATTTTCCCAATAGATCCTATGTTAAACTATGTGCAGCGCTGGCCACCATGTTTTTTTTCATCGGATCACAACAAAATTAGCAATCTAAGTTATGGGTTTTCCATACATCATTTCTGTAAAGTTTGGTTGAATTTACTTCATTGGTTTCAGAAGAAAAAAAAATATGAAAATGTGATTTTCCTATAGGGTTCAATATTAAAACTATGTTCAGCGCTGGCGGCCATCTTTTTATCGGATTGGAACGAAATGATCAATCTTTGTTAAGGACCTTCCATACACCATTCCTCCAAAGTTTGGTTGCATTTGCTTCAGCGGTTTCAGAGGAGAAGATGAAAATTTGATTTTCCCGTAGGGTCTAATGTTAAACTATGTTCCATGCTGGCGGCAATGTTTTGTATCGCATCGGAGGGAAATAAGCCATCATTGTTAAGGACCTTTAGTCATTATTCCTGTAAAGTTTGGTTGAATTTGCTTCTGGGGTTTCAGAGGAGAAGATGAAAATTTGATTATCCCATAGGGTCCAATGTTAAACTATGTTCCGTGCTGGCAGCCATGTATTTTTATCGGATCAGAACAAAGTGAGCAATCTTTGTTAAAGACCTTTAGTACATCATTCTTGTAAAATTTTGTTGAATTTGCTTCAGTGGTTTCAGAGGAGAAAATGAAAATATGATTTTTACATAGGGTCCAATGTTTAACTATGTTCCGTGCTGGCGGCTATGTTTTTATAGGATTGGAACGAAATTAGCAATCTATGTTAAGGACCTTTAGTAAATCATTCCTGTAAAGTTTTGTTGAATATGCTTCAGAGGTTTCAGAGGAAAAGATGAAAACTTGTTTTTTCCATAGGGTCCAATGTTAAACTATGTTCCATGCTGGAGGCCATGCTTTTATCGGGTCGGAACGAAATGTGCAATCTTTGTTAAGGACCTTTAGTACATCATTCCTGTAAAGTTTGGTTGATTTTGCTTCAGGGGTTTCAGAGGAGAAGATGAAAATGTGAATTTTCCCATAGGGTCCAATGTTAAATCTATGTTCCGCGCTTGCGGCTATGTTTTTTTATCAGATCGGAACGAAGTGGGCAATCTTTGTAAAGGACTTTCCATACATCATTCCTGTAAAGTTTGGTTGAGTTTGCTTTAGTAGTTTCAGAGGAGAAGGTAAAAATGCGAAGAGTTAACGGACGGACGACGGACACCAATTGATGGCAATAGTTCACACTGACCCTTTTGGCCAGGTGATCTAAAAAGGCAATACAGTATCTTTTCTTATATGTTATGGTCTCATGTTCATTTACTGCATATCCTTTCGTAAAATATCCTTTAATTTTAGTTTCGGCCATACATGTCTCTTCAGGAGGCTATCTCCTGAAATTGCTTATATATCAAAGATTTTTTAAAACTTATTTTAATAGATTAAGAGTTGTAGACTTAATGAAATTGTAAAAAGAAATATATAGATCCATGTGCTTTTAACAGAGATACAAGACATTAAAAATCTGGCGATAAATGGACATCTCTTGATTTTGCCTTGGTTTAATAATGGACATCTTTTGACTAAAATCTAGGTTTATCAACAAATTTATGAAAACTTGTTAGATGTGTTAATTCGATCTACAGTGAATATTCATAAAATAAAAAGGGGGTTAATGTGAAAAAATTCTTCAAGCTATTCAACTGTAAAAACAGAGGATTTCTGAAATCTGACACAAGTTAAATTAAAGCATTGTTCCATTGCCTTTTCACCATGTATTTGTAGAGATTTAGTCTCGTATGCATTTACCTAATATCCCTTTATTGCTGCACTTCAAAAGGAGTTTGTAAGGTGCAATCAGTTCCTGGAGTTTTAATAAAGCGGCATCTGCTGTCATAGAAACAAAAAGTGATTTGTCGATGCTGGTGAAATAGACCTGGCAAGCATCAACTGCTCTTCCTGAAACTGAATTCCTAATGAAATGACTGTCTTGCTTTGAATTGAATAATACTGCATGAGGCAATTTTGAAGTCTTCCTATTCCTATTCCAAAATAAACGACGTCTTTATGCTTACAAAAGGGAAGACTTTTTTATGCTTCATGGCAATAACTAAAACGTTATTGGAATAAGCTGTAAGTTAGTGATGTCCCTAAAACTTTAGAATGTTTCCACTGCATAAGACTAAAGGGCTGCAAAGTCAACATATCGGAAGGATAGCCTTACTATAGGTATTCAGGTAGGGATAGACATACCCAAACAGGCATATAGGTATAAATATTTCTTTTATCAAATCAGTGACAATTTTCATTAATAAAAATAAAATCATGATGAATATTTTTTGTAATGATATATAAAATGGTATTGACATGGGATTTATTAAATCCGATAGTCATGTTCTACATTGGCTAGATATCACGTCTTCACGCATTTGACATAACCGATTTTTACTAGACCCTGGATTGACTAACTGATAGTGTGACGGGCGCCACTTAGCGGAGCAGGACATGCTTACCCTTTCGGATCACTTGATGTCACTGCCGGTTTTCATGGGAGTTAACATAATTAGTGCTTTAGTTCTTACTGGCGTCTTTTTATTTCCGTGCCCTGTGGCTGTCTCACGTCCTCTTTTGTCTTTGTTTTGCTCTGTTGCCGTTTTTGGCATGTCTTTGAACTTCGATTTTTGTGATCATCACTTCCCTTGTTCCATTGGTATTCTACTGCCGTTGTTTGCTACACATGAATGCAAACGTCATACATTTTGAAATGAATATTACTTTAGTCATTGAATTTACCCTATAGATAATAAGTAGAACGAAAATACATGCATATTGCCATACATATGTGTAATTGAAGTGTTTTATCAATCAATATCATTTAAAACAAGACGTGGTTATTGGATCATACTAATGAATGCTAATCATATGCAAAACATAATTAAGAAGCATGCCAATTTACATATCGTGAAAAAAATCATTGCTGAAAGAGATGATTTATATTATATATTATTATTTTTATTATATTATTATATATAGCTTAATAGAGAGAGAGATAGAGACAGAGAGAGATCACTATTAGTCGTCATATGTCCATTGGATGTATGTTTAATGATAAGTATGTATTGCAGATGTACAACATGCATCCCTTTGTTTAAAGATTTCAAATCTATTATACTTTGGCTTAACTGAGTCTAAGATGTATGATTTTAGATAAGTATTTCATTCAAACCCCTTAAATGTGTACTTTTGGGCAAACTACTTTCCTTTAAGTTCGCGTTATATGTTAAGGAGACAACATCCGATCTGCAGGTTAAAACGACCAAAACAAAGCGTCTAGGGATCACCGTACTGTCAACACAGTGAGGAACCTCAAACCATATAGCAAAAAAGTGAATAAATCAATGGCAACAAATCACATCCAATAACCAATAAATCAAGAAACTAAAATTTTATAAGAAAACAAGGACAAGCCCATTACCAACATATTCCTGACTTGGGACAGGCGCAAAAATTGCGGTGGGTTAAACTCGTTTTCTGAGATCCATACTCTCCCGCTATGTGTGGTGAATGGCTGAAAAGTAATTACAAAAAAAAAAAAAAAATCATAGTGAAAATCAACTAGAAAAAAGACGGATACCTTTACAATGAAGTACATAACACATGAAGACAATACACACGAGTACTGTCCGGACAAATACTCGCAGTTACTGACAACTAGCTAGGAATATAATCTTTGTTGACTATGATATCAAGCCTTCTATCAAATGAAACTTCAATTGAAATACTTCTAAATAGATTTCGTAAAACAAGATCATCAATTATGAAAAACACGATATTGTGCAAAGCCAAATACTACCAGTATGAAATATGTTTTAATTTGGTTACGGAGTAAAGGATTGAGGAGAGGATCAACATCTTTGCCAATAAAAACCAGAAGTAAAGATTTAACAACAATGCTGTATTTATATCCCTTATGAATAAGTTTGTTCAACGGATCAATAAGGGCAGTATTTGAATTTATTCACTTTGTAAGTGATATTTCCATAGAAGTTTGGATGAGAAATGCACTCTTTTTAAAAGCCCTGCATGTAGAACCAAATTTCCTTTTCAAGTCAATGTATCTATAATAAAATTGTTAGATATTTCATTCTGATGGGAAATCAGGAATTCTTCAAGCGACACAAATGCACCTACATGTTATATTGAATTTCTTCATATGAAAAACATTGAAATGTTATTTGTATTTTTTTCTTTATATGTAGAGTGGTCTTCTTTTGAAAAAAAAACAAAAAAAAACAAAAAAAAACAAAAACAAAAACAAAAACCAAAAAAAAAAAAACCAAAAAAAAAAACAAAAAAAAACTTCAATTTCTGTCGACGTCCTATTATTTTTTTTACGTCAAGTGCATGACCGTGTAGCAGCGTAGCTTACTCTTAAAAAGAAGTTAATTTTTGTTTTAGTTCCCTTAAGGGAAAAAAAATCATTTCCCTAAAACAAAGCGGGGGTGTTTATCATTAACAATACTTATGTTTCACTTGAATCTATAAATAAATGATAATTCATGGTTTTATAAATTGCAATGACCCGAATAATATCTATTTTTGTCTGTTTCAAATGCTACTATTTGTATATTTTCTGGCTCAAATAACAGCTGATCACAACTGGAAATGAGATATCAACATTCATTAAAATGAACGACATATGCATTTGATTATTTATTAAAGTAATGTTAAAATGTAGAACGCCTTAAATATTTAGGCTTTTACGACTTCACAGTTGTTTTATTTTTAATTCTGTTTTTCCTGCTATGGATTCGGTTCAGACGACCAGAGAATTTCCCTCCAGGACCAACACCTTTACCAATAATTGGAAATTTTCATAATTTACGGCCTATCATTAGGGTCATTCTGGGTCATTGTTGTAAATGGAAATGACAATTTAAAAGAATTTTTAATAAAGAGAGCGGACTTTACCTCAGACAGACCACCAATATTGAGATTTAAGCAACGTAAACTGAAAGGAAGGTAACAGTTTAATATTTTTTCAATAATATATAACACTCTCCAACATTCTCATGTGTGAAGATCCCTTTCAAAGATATGGCCATTTAGACTACCGACATTGGCAACAATTCTGTGTTTATTCTGTAAAGAATTCAACGAGAATAAATATATAATAGATTTTGATCTGGGTCATTACTTCATAAGAGACCAGGGATTAACCCCGAAAAAAGAGATGATTCCGTTATGTTCTTGAACGCTAACGGGGTGTTTCACATTCTTGCTTACAGTACCGATATTGTGTTTTTGATTATTCATTTAGACCCCCTGCTAACAAAGTTCCGGGGTATATAGGAATCACCCTGTCCGTTTGTACGAATGTACGTCTGTCCGTCCATGTTCCTTGTCAGCGCATGTTCCCCTAAACGGTTGCTTGGATTTTGATGAAACGGTACACAGTTGTAGTACACCATCTGAAGATTTGCAGGGAATAAAATGGTTGCTGCTCAAAATTTTGAAGGGGGATAATTCGTCTTTGAATATTTTCTGGACAAGGGGGGACCTTGCCAGTGCATGTTCTCCTAAACGGCTGCTTGGATTTTGATGAAATGTTATACAGTTGTAGTATACCATCTGAAGATGTGCATGAAGTAATATGGTTCCTACTCGAAATTTTGAAGGGGAGATACATTGTCTTAAAAATTTTCGGGAAAAAAGGGGGAACGAACCTTGTCAGCGCATGTTTACCTAAACGGCTGATTAGATTTTAATGAAGTGTTACACAGTTGTAGTACACCATCGGAAGATGTGCATGAAGTTATACGGTTGCTGCCCGAAAGAATTTGTATTGTGTCCACATTTGTACTGTGTGCACAACTGTATTGTGTCCACAAACACTTAAATTTACGCTTGCTATATTGATTCAAGGTTCAATTAGCGGGTATTATAACTGGCTGCCATTCGGCGACTGCTCTAGTAGCAATTACTAGATTTAAGGAAAGAAAAAACTGGAATAAATTATTAAAAATATAAAATAAAGGCCGATAAAAAAGTAAAGGCTCAAAGAATCAAAATCAGCGATGGTCATAAGTTTGCGTTTGGAATTACATGTATAACTCTAACCTAACGTTATACGTCAATTGCTGGCATTTATTAATGTTGATTCGACAATTTAAGATATACTTATGAAAATATGAATTTACGCTTTAAAAAGAATGATTTATAGAATGAAATTTATTTATAATGGCAGACTTTGTGCTATTGATACCCCCGTTATTCCCAATTTTAATAAATGATCATCTCTCTTCCATGGCGACAAGGACCCATGTGTAAATTTACCTATGTATTCGATTGGGAACAAATGTGCACCTGTTTTAGCCGATCTGTTTCGCCACTCATATGAGACTGCACTCATCGAAGGGATTCTTCAAAATAATGATAAAAAGTGGCCCAGTTCTTTAATTTCAGCTTCTGTAACAATCCTAACTTTGGTAATTTTCTTCTCTATCCAAAAGAGCTCGAAATTAAGGATACTACATATACTTCCACATTGGCCTCGTTCCTTGACCTTCATCTTGAAATTGACAACTGAGATATACTACGAACTAAGCTATATGACAAACGCAATGACTTCACTTTCCCGATACGCAACATTCCAAAAGCACCGGCATATGGAGTTTTCATCTCCGAACTCATGCGTTACTCAAGGGCCCGTGGTCGATACAGTGACTACCTTTGTGGAGCTTCGTTGCTTATGAAATGGCTACTTAATCAAGGCTATATTACACATAACTTGAAATCAAAGATTTCAAAGATGCTTACTCTACCGTTGCACTTGATCTCACCTATGGCTTTTTATTTGGTCCGTGTTGTTCATTTTTGTATTTGTGTGTGTCTTCAGTTTTCTTTTCTATACCGTGCTCGTGTTATATCTTTGTATCTTTGTTTTTCTTATGTCGCCATTGTCCTTTTTAGACTGACGGATCAGTTCTCACTCACTTTACATATTCATTAGTAATGTTATGTTTTATATTTTTGACATCAGGTATCATTGCTGCGAGTGGATCCGAATGGAGACACCAAAGAACATTTGCTCTTTCAAAGCTGAGAGATTTTGGATTTGGAAAACGTAGTTTTCAAAACAGTATCAAAGAAGAAGTAACCCATTTTCTCAAACTCCTCGAGGGGTATAATGGCCGACCACTAGATATTTCCGGTTATATCAACAACAGCATGTCAAATAATATTATGTTGTTGACTGTGGGGAGACGATTCGATTACGACGATAAACATTTTAACTATTTCATTCAACTCCTTAATGACAATGTAAGAAACTCTGCCTTTAGTTCGATCGCCCAATTTCTTCCAATTCTTGGTAAGCCTCCGGGAAGCCTATTTACAAGAAAGAAAACAAGAACAAATATGGTGAAAGTCAGATAATTTTTTAAAGAAGAAATAACGAAACACAAGAAATCGTTGGACAGCAGTAACATGAGGGATTTCATTGATGTTTATCTGACGGCAATGGAAAACCAGAGACCTGGTGAAAAAATTATGTATTCGAGTAAGTGACCTCGATTAAACATTATTTTGTATCACATGCTCAACATCACGAGTTATAAACACTGTCTTTAAGAAACCAAACGTGTTTCAACACCTTTGATTAATACATATTGAACAATAATTGCAAGCAAAGAAAAAACACGTAAAGGGAGACGTATAAAAAGTGTGTACGGTAAGGACCCTTTATTGCCACAATATATAAGCTAAATTATGAAGTCTGGAGGTGGTGTACCTTTTCATGATATATTAAAAAATCGTTTATTGAATGAACAAGAATAATTTTGACAAAAACAAGCTTCTTTTTCTTGTATTAACAATGAAGGGATATGGAGTAAATGCAAATGAGACAAAATCTCTACAAATACATTGTAAAACACAGCAATATATAATGTTGTTAATTATATGTACGTTATGAGACCATGAGATAAGGTAATTTAGCGTTACTGTGCCAAATTGTTTTTTGTATCTTATTTCCCATAAAAAATTTACATGTTTTAACGAATTAAAGTTATTGGAACACGCATGCGCTCTATATCTTCTCAGTTACGAAATATTGTAATAATAAAATACCGAGGTTACTGTAAATTTAATTTCTGCATATGGCCATTTCGACAACTTATGTCTCTTCAGTGCAGATAAAATCTAAGTATTTTGAAGACCATAAGCTCAAGATGTTTAAAAACTGACAGAGAACAAATAACCGAATATGATCTAAATGCAAAGCCAAATCAGCTAAGGACAGAGCTTTGCATGAGGGAAATACTCCTTAGTTTAAACAAAATTTTCAAAAATTTAGCTATTGCAAGTTTCCTAATAAAACCGGCTCTCGGGTCAGCACCGAAGAACTAACTACTGGTCTGGTGAATACCCTTGGGAACTAACAGTCCACCAGCAGTGGCATCGACCCAGTAGTAACAAATAACAAAATACTGAGGTTACTGTAAATTTAATTTCTGCATATGGCCATTTCGACAACTTATTCCCTTAACCTGACGTTTTTGCTCATTTTAGCAGAAATCTTTTTTTCCTTTATTTATAATGTAAATATTTATTATAGGGGAAGTAAAAATAAAAAAAGTAGGTATAGGTAGGGATATTAAATAATTGGAAAATAGACGTATTTGCCTATGCAGTTCTCATTGGAATAAATCCAATGAAGACATCCCCTTAATTTGATAAATTATTAAGACAAATCGCATAAGCTGTTTAGGGGTAGCTGAATTAAATGACTAAACTAAAAGTTAGTTGAAGCAGTTGCAGCCCTTTTTAGGTTTTCAAACCACTACTACATAAGGAGTATCTCTCTCTACTTAAGTCTGTGTCACTTCCTTCAGATAATGGAAATTTTACAATTTCTCCTTTATTTGAAAGCCAATTTCTCTAAGGTTTTGCATGTAGATCAAGAATGGCCATACATAGCTGAAAAAATGACACTGTTACGATTAAAAATATGCAAAGACCGCTGTGTACATGTAAAATCACCCTGTTTTTTTTAAGACGGGCTAAAAAATCGAAGTGTTAGATTTCTCTATTTTGCGGGCGAATAGGCAAGAAAATTTAATCGATCGGCAAGATACATTTGGTTAATAGTGGATAACCTGTAGACATGTAAAAGGTGAATTTTCGGTGACAATATTTTCCGTTTAAACATAATAGAGATTTTGATTTCGAAAAAGCTGTTTTTCCTCAGATTGAAAAGTGTATGATTTGTTAATAAATAATTACCGAATTTAGAAGCGAACGGTATTTTTAGACAGTCAAGCAAAATTTTGAGCCGAAATATACAGGAATGCAAAATCCATTAAAAAAACTAAAAGTTATCAATGATTGAATAATATAATGAAGGTAAACAAATACAGTAGAACTTCGATGGCTCGAACTGCACTAATTCAAACACAATGAATACCTCGAATACTTTTTTGGTCCCTATTTGCAAGTTTAAACATAGAAAAACTTCGATATCTCGAACACTCCTTTTGCTCGAACTGTTTAAATCGGTCCCTTATGTATTCGAGCTCGAATCTGTCGGTACAGCTGTTCTTCTGTATCGGAAAGCCACACAAATTTTTACAAAATTTTGTTCCTTCTGTTATGGGGGAGGGGGTGTCTTTCATAGGTCATCTGTCCAATTAAAACAGATCACATTAACCGTACAATCCACACCATTCTTACCTTGCTCTATTGATTTAATTAAAATTAAAATTTAAACCGAAATAAAAGTTGGTAGATTCTAAAAAATCCAATATGTCCAGATTTTGTTTTCTTGCAATTCACTCGATGAGTGGCCAATGGTAGTTTTATTGTATGTTTGTACCTTTTTCGGAGAAGGCACGATTGTATTTGTAAGAAATCCCACATCATATGATAAAAATGTAGTAAAATCAACAATATGAAAAGTGTTTCCAATATAGCTAACATGAATTTCAATTAGAGCCATTTTATGTCAATTCTATTGTCTTAGTGGGAAAAATTTTGTGCTTTCGAGTAATAGAAACAAATTGACCAAACAACACAATTTTTTTTAAATCTTCACCTTCACTTGTTTGCTATTTTTTTTAAAACGATGATTGATATGAAATGTTTTGTCATATCTTTTAAGACCTTTTAAAATGAGAATTATTTTCTTCAAAATATAAAAATTATCAATGTATAACCTAAATTTCCATCGAAAATCCAATGCATTTGTATCTCCTGTTCAATGTTTTTGAACCTCAGTACTTATTTAACAATATTTTTAAAATTTTGGAATTGACAATCTAAAAAGGAACTGTTGGAAATGCCCTTAATTAAGAACACATGATACAGTAACTAGGCGGTCTGTGAAAAGCCGTGCTGACACAACCAATGGTACACAGTGATATTATTAGTAATAAAGTCTAAAAAATATATTTACGCTGCTATTTATATCAAAATTGGTTGTTGCACCACAGTGGGTTTATTATTAAAATTAATTTTGGTTTTTTACTGATTTACAGCTGATCTGCTGCATGGCGTAATTCTAGATCTTTTTGGAGCCGGGACTGAAACTTCTGCAACCACTATTAAATAGGCGATATTATATTTGATACATAACAGAAAAATCCAAGACAAGATGTTCGCTGAAATTAACGATGTTGTTGGGAGTGGACGCCTTCCAAATATGTCTGATAAGCCGAATCTTCCGTATTGCGACGCCGTGGTGCAGGAATCTCTCCGCCTTGGAAATATAGTTCCATTGTCTCTTCTGCATTACGTAAATAGTGACATATACTATAAACAATTTAAAATACCAAAGAATTCTGTTCTAATGGTTAATCTTGAATCAGTTGCCCAGGACGAGTCCCTGTTTCCAGACAGCCGGAGCGATTTATTGATGCAAATGGAAAAGCATGTGGCCATGAAAAGATTCTTTCATTTTCTTTGGGTGAGTTTATAAGTAATTCATAACGTAATTGTAGTTTTTAAGTGATATCAGTCAGACAATCTATAGAATAACATTCACTCATGAGGAACTTAGTAAAATCTTCCAATTTGTTCATCTGTATGTGTGTCCTCATTTTTCTTTTTTGTCCTGTACTTAAAAGGAGTCCTTGTTTCTTAGTGTGTCCGATGTTGCCATTGTCCATGGATTGTTCGTTCTTTTGATTGACGGTTCGGTTCTCACTTACTTTGAATGTGGTCAGTTTGAGTCGTCATATCTTTTGGTTACTGATATGTCCTATTTATAGTCTTTAACGTACTGAAACCATTCAGAAAACTGTCACGAATCCATAAAATTAAAAAGTAAGAGATTCAATTTGAACAGTAAGATGTTTAGAAAGACATAATTTGCATTCTTTACTGCACTCATTTTTCTTTATTATAACCCCCGCAAATGAAGTTTGGGTGGGGTATATAGGTTTGCTCCTGTCTGTCTGTCTGCACACATGGTTGTAATCATATGTAATCAACTCCTCTTACAAATGTTACGAATTATAAAATACTGAGGTTGCTGTAAATTTAGTTACCGCATATGGTCATTTCGACAATTTATATCTCCTCATTGCAGATAAAATCTAAAACTGAAATATATTTAAAAAACAGATAGAGAACAAATAACAAAATATGACCTAATAACTAAATACCAAAGGTACTGTAAATTTGTTAAATAGTAATCGAACATCACCTAAGGAGAGAGCTTTGCTTAAGGGAGATACTCCTTAGTTTTGCTTTGTTCCTTCGGTATTCTACTGCCGTTGTTTTGAACAAAATTTCCAAAAAATAGATATTTTAAGTTTCCAAATAAAATCTGCTTGGTTGAATGTTTCAGATTTTACAGGACGTAGTCATTTTTCTGACAATATTCCATAGGGTTTTTTGTAATCAACTCCTCTCACAGTTTTTAAATTTTGCAGAGAGCTTTAATATACTTTCAACATTTGCACCTCTTGATTTCACGTCTCCTCTCACAATTTTTAGACAACTGAAACTTTGTATGTAGTTTTGTATAGATTCAAACATATGAACCTTTTATTTTGATGGAATTTAATATTTTTTCAGATTTAACAAATGGCTGAACTTTGTCATTTTTGACAGTATTCTATAGAAAGTGTATCTTTTTTGTGTAGTGAACTCCTTTCACAGGTTTTCAAGAGATCCAAAATTTTGCAGAGTTTTATAATTTACATTGATCTCGTGCACCTCTCCTTTTAGTACAGTTTTAAGATTTTTTTCGGAATTTATTCTTAAAAAAGTTTATAATTAATTCATTTTTGGGCAGTATTCAAAACGTGGGTACATATTTTGTGTAATCAACTACTTTTTTACTTATACAGCTGAAACTTTATAGATTGCTTCAATGAACACAAAATATTATGCTCAAGCGGGGTATTTATAGTCCTTTAATAAATGCATCACTAGTTTATTTTGTGTTTTTTTCTTTTTAAGACATCATGTACGTGTAAAATCTAGTTTTCGTACATATTGTACTGTATATTTCCGATGTAAAAAAATGGAAAACTTGAAATACCTACAATGGCTGAAAATTATAATTACATGCTACAATCTGCCAGGGAACTACATGGAAAAACACGAGTAAGACAAATGACAAACGTACACAACAATACGATACCTGTAACTGATACTAATTATAGTAAGAGGGTGTAACCGCCTACCCCCTTGAGTCCAGGGTACACTCAAAATATGAGGTGAAGTCCAGAGTCCATTCTTTTTTTTTGACTTATTTGAAATTTGAAGTACAAGTCCAAAATACTATGACTTTTGAGTCTGTGGAGTCCTTGGACTCAAGTGGTCAAGTTCAAAGTATGCCGAAAATAAGGTTCAAGTTCCGAGTCCAAAAAAAGGGGGTTATACCATATATTGAAAGTATTTCATTTTTAACATCATTTCTAATGAAGAGCGCAATGTTACAAATACACATAAAAACTCTGATAGCAACAAAATGAAGGTACATTTGGGAACCAGAAAAGTAGCGGTCGTTTTATATCGTAAAAGATTTAGAATAAATATCCTCCTAACATTGTTTCGCCTTGAGGTTATTCTTTGAAACACGTGTACAAGATGACAAAATTTACTGTTCATTATACAACTTGGATATTTTTGTATATTGCTTCTCATTTATCTTGATGATTTTTCAAGTATCTGTAAACCTGGAACTTCATGTTTGTTATACTTGAGTTGAGAAATTATGCAACAAAACTGGAACTATAGTTACTTTTTTTCTTGCAAAACAAATATAAATGGCCAGTTTCAATTGCAAAAATAAAAATTGTGAATTAGAAAACATACTTTTTTCGAAATAAGTATGAACAACTAACTACATGTAGTATGAATGATGAAAATAAGTCACAGCTTTTTCCTGAACACAGAATTTCTCTTGATTTTAGCCTTTCTTATTATTTGGATTCTAGTGCTGCTGATAATTATAACTCCATGACACACGTGTATTTACTGTTTTTAGTTTGTTTTATTATAAGGTTTACTGTTATCTTATTAATGAAGAATTTAGGATATAGGTAGTAAAATTTATTTTCCTTAAAACTGAACACTTTGTTATTTTTATTAAAAGTTGTAAACTTTGGACATTTTTTTCGGCCGGAAGAATAGACACATTTTACTAATTTTCCGCCTAGTAGCAACAACATCATATTTATCAACAATAAATCATGTACACAATGTATCAATGTTCAATGACGTAATATCATTTCTGATATTTTAGTTGGAGCTATTCTATATTTAATCAACCAGTTTAATATTTAGATGCTTATGATTTGCTTTTCTACAGGTAGACGAGTGTGTCTTGGAGAAGCATTTGCAAGAATGGAATTATTTTTGTACTTGACTTCACTTGTACAACGATTTGAGTTTCATCCACCGAGAGATAAAGATATTCCTCCTATTGAAGGACAGTTTAGAGTAACATATTTTCCAAAACCGTTTACATTTAGGGTTTTTTTTGCGTAACTTATCTTAAATAAGAAAGATAAACAATATACATAAATAGACATTGATATATTTAATATTTGCTTAGGTAGTACCCCCTTCACATACACGAGTGTTTCTTACGATTCCTTACGAATGATAGATTCGTAGTCATTCGCATGCATCCGTATCTAACTCTCCGACATTCGTACATAACTCGTAGACATTCGAAGATATTTGTATCGATTCGTGTAAGGACATGAAAATTTTATGACATTTCAAAAATTTGTTCACGAATGACCATGAATCTTTATCGATTATTTCATCCGTAAAGTACTCGGAAACCAATTGTTACAATTCGTAAGCCATTGTTAACCGATCGCAACAAATCGTAAAGCATTGTAATAAATCGTGGACAAATTGGTTCCTTAAATGTTTACGATTTATTTACGAATAATTGCGAATAGTTTACCGTCGTTTTGCGATTGATTTACGGATTAACACACAATGATACGATCATTGTACGAATTCATACGAATACTTTGAGAGTGCTTTCCAAATAAAGGCGAGTATTTTACGAATTTTAACGATGTGGTAATAAGATTGGGTCGGCATTCCAATTTGAATTGCATCCCCAATCTTAAAGTAGATATGATGATGTCATTTTTTTCTCAATGTGGCTGTGTAAGAAAAGGTTGAGGAATGTTTTGTACAAACTGATAAAATTAATTTTGTGTTAGGACATAACTCGTCTCTTAAGACTACACGAGGTTAAAAAGTCTGAAATTTATTTATAAGTAGATGTTAACCCAAAAGAAAAAAATGCCGTTTGTGAAATACTCGTACAACGTAACCATATAAAAACAAGCACGAAGACACCCCTAGTAAAACGAGTAATGTTTAGGTAGTACCCCCTTCACATACACGAATGTTTCTTACGAATCCTTACGAATGATAGATTCGTAGTCATTCGCATGCATCCGTATCTAACTCTCCGACACTCGTACATAACTTGTAGACATTCGCAAATGTTACAATATCAAAAACCGAGACTAAACCTTACTCTGAACAGGGACAAAACATTACCAAATGTTACTTAAAACGGAAATTTGTTTACATTTTTCTTAACCGGCCTAAACATTATGAAACTGAACTCAGCTTACCTAAAACGCCGAGAACTCCGCTCACTAGTGGTTGGAAGGGTAGGTTCATTGACAACATATTTGTCCAGTTCGGGGGCAAGATATTCCAACAGACAGCCGGCATTCCAGTGGGAACACATTGTGCTCCTCGTTTAGCCGACCTGTTTTTGTTCACTTACGAAACAGAATTTTTGCAAAATTTGGTCAAACAAAATAAAATTAAAGAGGCTAGATCCTTTAATTACTCATACAGATATATTGATGATGTCTTGTCGCTTAATAATAGTAACTTTGCCGACTATATTCCATTAATATATCCCCCAGAACTTGAAATAAAGGAGACTACAGACACTGACCATTCTGTTTCGTTTTTAGATTTACTTTTGGAGTTTGACGACAGTGGCAACCTCAGCACACGAATTTATGACAAAAGGATTTCAATTTTGATACTGTAAACTTTCCACACCTCGACAGTAATATTCCGTCTTCCCCATCGTATGGAGTATATATTTCTCAATTAATCCGTTACGCTAGAGCATGTAGTCACTATCAAGACTTTTTGAAACGACACAGATGTTTAATTCGTAAACTTTTAAATCAGGCTTTCGAGAAATGCAGATTAATAGTTTTTCTGAAGAAATTTATTGCACGATATCCAGATTTGATTGATAAATATTCAATTCCTATTTCCAATTTTACTGAAGACGGTTTTGTTTAAGTTTTGGCCTCTTTCTTGATGCTTCTCTCTTTTTGCAACTGTAGTGTGATTTGTGCACCGAGCGACAAAAATATTTTACCTGTATGAGACTAGGCTTGTACATCGAACGACAAAAAACATTTTACCTATTAGAGAAAAATTCTATGTTTTGACAGGATCCGAGGCACACTACTAATTCGGCCTCCCATTGACTCGTATGTTAAATTCCGGGATTTCAAAAATTCCAATAATATAGAAATGAATTTTCCTAGGTGCGGGAACTTGTTTTCCGTTAACAGATCACCAACACGATAAAGTAAACATTTAAGCCATATGTTGTATGGTCAAATAAGAAAATAAAATTGAATTGAAACGTCCTGTTAATTTTGTACATAGTCGCAACAGAGAATTTTCGGTATTTGGTCGTATTTCATTCGATCCGTCCTAGCTTGTTATGCAACTTAATCATGTTTTTTCAACTGTTCTTTGCTCTCCGTCATTCACCTAGAAATATTCTATGATCTTGCTGATTATAACATGTATCAATTGGCTGGAGTCACTACAAATGAAAAGGCACTATTTTTTATAGTACTATTTTCGAGGTCTGTCAAACATTGACGTATTGAAATAGTGTAGTGGGCCCTGACAATATTATGGCTTTGACATTTAACACAATCTGTGCACACAGAAGCTTTAGTTAGTCGTCATATAAGCGGGAGGTTGATGCATCAATAAACCTGGTTTAACCCACCATCTTATTTATAAAATGCCCGTTCAAAGTCGGGTTTATGACGGCTTGCCAAAAATGTTCTGTGTCGGATTGTGTTCCCCTGATTCAGTCGAATGTTATACGGATTTTCCTTACTGGTCTCTTCCTTTGGTCGATTCGGACTTTTATCGTCACTTTTATTATTCAATGACAAAGTATATCTATGAATATGAAACATGCAAGAAAAAAGGAGTAATATATTACAGCAACTTATTCATAACCGTTGGAAAGACGTGATTGTTTTGGTGATATTAATGGAACTGAAATCGATATCCTTAATAGTTTAAAAAAATGCAAATTGTTAAGAAAACATTAAACCCGAAAAAATAATGCAATATCGATGTCAACCCTCCATTATCCACAGTAGGCTCTAAATAATTTTTTTTGAAAATTTTGTATATATTTCCAATGTTTTGCAGATCTCTAAATTGGAGGTTCGAATCTCCTGATTTCAAGATACAATATTTGGAATTTATACTATAAAAAACTATGACTGAATTTTGAAAATCGTCAAAAAACTTAAGTATGATATTCGTAATCTTTGTCACTTTTATCATATTATTATAGATGCCAATATTATACTTTACCATTAAATTCGTCCTATTTGGCTTTGTTAACACTGCCGGTCTATATACATTGTAACAGTATTTAGACCGGCAGCCCAGTCCATATAATATATCTAGTTATATGTATTTAGTTATATATTGTGACGTTACAAATTATTCTTTCTACTTTGTAACGAGCTATTTCAGATTACAGTGTTAAGGTGTTTAATTTTAATAAACAAAAATAAAATGTACAGTCTTTTATACATTATTTGTTGTATTTTGAATGTATCATCACTAGTAATTTATTTAATCCATAACTTTTTAGCCTTGAATTTTTTTGAGTGAAATAATATTAGGAAAAAAATGAAACTCAGTGTTATACGTTTCTGGAATTAATCAATTCGGGCCAAAAGGCGGTTTATGGACCTTGTGGTCACCCCGAAAATACTATATGGAGCAACTTCGCTTCGGTCCATATACTATTATTGGAGTGACAACTCGGTCCATAAACTGCCATATGTCCCTCTTTGCCATGAACTATTTGATAAGTATGGCAACTGACCTAAGTATCAAAGGACTGGTTCAGTCGTTAACAAACATCCATCGACAAAGTGTTTACACTAGTTACCACTTCGCCTTATTACCGGTTAATGAAAAAAAAACAAACAAAAAACAAACACCTTACCTATAAGAGTTATAAGAAAATGTGCCATGCTGTTTGAAATATAGTGCGAGGAGCTTCATCAAGAGTCAATTCAAAGCTGGTAATGTCAAATCCTTGAATACCAATAAATCTAACCGAAAATGTCATTTGTGTAACTGACCAAGTCGCAAATTGTGACTGATTTGTTTAAATTAGATTAGATTGATGTCCTAGTATCTTTGTCTTTCCGATGTTGTCATTTTCTTTGGATTATTCGTTTTTAGACTGACGTGCGGTTCTGACTAACTTTGGCATTTAGTCGTCTCATCGTCAATTCGGTCCTGATTACAATTTTTGTTTTAGATGTCATTTCTTCACATGATGGAAGATACTTGCAAAACAGTGAAGTTTTTCCTGTCAATTCTCACGTTCTCGTTCCTTCAGGAGTTGATAATTGTCCATGTTATACTTTGAGATGTATCCTTTATCGGATTATGATACAACAATATCAGTATTCTGTTCCCCCCTTTTAAAAAAAAAATGTTGTTATCTCATCCTATATGAGCTCTCCAGTCAATCGTAGGTAAAAAACTTTGCTGTAAATGATTTTAATTGTGAATTCAATTTATTTATTCCGTTACATAGCAAAATTTGATAGACTTATTGTTTTTAATGAAGTCGGTGAGAACTGAACCGTCGGTCCAAAACGAATAATCCAGGGACAATGGCAAAATCGGTAAAACAAAGAAACAAAGAAATAACATGAGTACGACAAAGAAAAGAAAAATGAAGACATATACATATACCAAGCAACGGCAGTAGAATACCGAAGGAACAAAGCACAAGATTACACAAATCAAAGTCCAGAGACAAGGCAAAAGCAAGAACACCAAAAGACGGAAGACCAAATAGACATATACCAAGACGAACAAAGCGGACCGAATAAAAAAAAAACATGGTTGAGATCAGGTATACTGGTAGGGTAATCATCACCTGCTTCTTATAAGACACCGCCATGTTGAACATGTAAACTCCGGTAGTAAGGTCGAATTCCGGCAGAGGAAAACAAACTTTAGCTGTAAAGAGAAAGACCTGTTGTCATCCGGGAAACAGATATCCCATAGCGGCCCACAAAATCGTGATGTCGACCCTAAAACTTCTGTAGTGATGACTTCAAGTTATGGGTAACATACCCTTGATTAAGTGGCATATTTGTACACAACCGAGCTTTATCAAGGTAGTCATTGTACCGACCACAGGCCCTTGAATAGCGTATGAGTTTGGAGATGTAAACTCCATATGTTGGTGCTTTTGGAATACTGGTACAAAGAAAAGGGAAAATGACAATTGGAAAAGTGAAATCATCGCGTTAGTGCCTATTTGAATTCCGATGGTTTGTTGAAATACAAGTCCTCCAAATTAGAAACATATATTGTCGAACAGAAACTCAAACGTTTTAATCACCACATCTTCCTCTGTATATATATATTCTGTGATTCTGAGTCACATCTCACAAAGTATGCTAGTTCTCTGTATATAACAATGTACCTAAATCTTCGTTCCCCGTTCTTTTTTTAATAATTAAATTGTTATTTGCACGAACATGTCATAATAAAGCATCATATTTAAGATAATAACATACATAGCTAAAGGCGGTAATCAATATAAAATGATAACTTCTAAATGAAAGATATATTTGAGGTAACTAGTACTATATAATAGATTATCAAAAATTAACAAAGATATCTGGATTGAATTTCAAGGTTTAAAAGTGCTTACAAACTTAATAAGAATATAAGCAAATATAAAGGAAACATGCATATAGAAATATTAATATTATAGAAAAAAAAACAAGACGGCAAAGTACATTAATATCGAACCTGAGGAAAAAAAGATGTTCAATTCTTTTGAAACGGTTTAAAGTATAATCAAATCAAACATAGCATGTGATTGGACAATAATGAATGGATTGTTTACCAGCTATTGATTACAATTACAAATCTAAATATCCTTGACATCCATGTATTTCTAGAAAATTTTCAGTCCCCGGATTATTATGATGCAACCTTAACAAAATTTTGCAAACATGAACTCCTATTCCGAAAAAAAAGAAAAGAAAAAAAAAAGATTAATTCAAGGATTTTTTTCCAAGTGATGCCCGTTGTCATATTTAAGAAATGTTGTGCTGAACTGGTAAACTATAACCTGCAACTGTATTACAACCTGAAATGACTGTTCTGCTCTTAACTGAATATTATTGAAGCGATTATTCTAAATAAGATCAACGTCTATATAAAAGGAAAAATCTTTTTCATGCTTCATGAAAATAGCTAGAAGTCATTGTTATAAGCTCTAAAGTAGGTGATATCCTTAAGACTTTAGAAGTCTTCCTCTTTGGTGATTCAAATTCCCTAGTAAAATTGAGTTCATCATATGTACAGTTTAGCCTTAGAAGTTAGACAGGTATGCATAGGCACGATACAGATACTTTTCATGGGTTGTAACAACAAGCATTATTCAATTCCTCTCCGTATCTGATTCTCTGCTTCTTCGGAGAGAGCGATCCTTGTGAGTGGATTATAACGACTTGATCTTTCGGGCTATCATTTCGATAAAATAGAGTAAATCACTATGTTTTTTTATGTTTAAACATATAAGATGGTTTTAATATGGGCCAAGTTTCACGTGGCAGTTTTATTAAAATTGTTGCATATTTTTACAACTTAATTGTTTAAAACATCATATATTTTAAAATGTATACCAGATTTGTTATAGATAAAATGTAGAAAGAAAATACATGCATATTACTATACATTTGTGTAACTAAAGTGTTTATCATACAATACCACCTAAAGTATTATACTTATTATTGCTAATGGTACCAAATAATAAGAGCTATGCTAGTTTCACAAGTCATGAAATGAAACTCATTACTTAAAAGTTAGTTAAATTGCCTTAATATCTTAACTATGTTGCCTTATTTAAGGATGAACGCACAGAGATCACGATCTATTGTCATTCGTCCATCCATACCCCTTCTGGTGGAAGTTTGTATCATCAAAATGACAGCATTATCCAAAAGGCTCGGAAGTTTTCAACCAAACTAACAATAATGTTAAGTACATGTACATGTCTATTCTGCAAAGTGCACCATTCATTCGTTTTTCTATAATTAGAAATTACCTTTGGGAAGTTTTTTGTTTCATATTTCTTCGGTAGTGGGGCAGTGTTAGACAGTTTATCGGTGACAATCCTTGACCCATCTTTCATAGCGTTTTGTCTCATTTTTTTTCTTTTTCAAGTTTCAAGTGGTCTTGGGGTAGTCTACTTGTATTGGGTTTAATTTGTGGAATTTGTTTATTAGACTATAGGGAAATGAAATAGAGAAAGAGGAAGTTTGGTGGTAGTGCCGGTACCAAGTACTGCTATGGTGAGTTCATATCATTGTTTACGTTTGTCTTGTGACTTCTATTTTTGTTTTTCTTGTACAGTTACCTGTGGATTGTGGCAGTGATTGTGATTTTCGGCCATTGCAGTGTTGTTTCCTGTTATCTCTCCTGATTTAATAGGTGTTTTAAAAGAGTTGTTGAGGCATAACTTCATTATCTGCACTTCCTCCAAACCCCCTTTAATTAGTATTTTAAGATAAACTTTTTAGAACGAATTAACAAACATTGCCAATTTGCGTCATGAAGTATGGTTTTCCATATTTCCCTTTTTTATTTTCCAGATTTCCACGTTATCGTAGGACTTTGATGTTCTAGCTTATTGGGGTCACAGGGATCTTCGTTATCCAACACCTCGACTACTACCTAATTACTACTTAAGGTATTTTCATAATTTTGTAAAATATATTACAAAGTGCATCAGATTTTGTATTTATTTCTTGCTATCATTGGACATTTGTATCTTAGGGGTACAAAAATGTATGCCTCCATTATCCACATCTCCTTCACAGATGTATCATACTAAGCTTTTTAACCAAATCTGTATGACTTCGTCGTTAAAAATAGCAGATGTACACCATCACATTTATTTTATATATTACAGTGTTCCATATTTCAATGCTATAATCCTCCTCCCAAGTCAAGTGTTCTGAGTCCATGGACCTAGTAAACCTGACTTCGGAAGGTATGCTATTACTGTATTTGATTTTTCACTATATGTTTTTATATAAATGCCTTTATTTCTTCACTCATATAAACACTAAACTACGTTATTTGTATTTTTTACAGATTTACAGCGCCAGATCATCTTTTCAACAAGACGATAAGATATCTATTTTCTAAAATGAACTTATTATGCCGACGTCTTAACACGTCTTCAAATTTGTACGACTTTGAACTTACATTGAACTTACTATGAGGTATGAACAAAACTCATTGTTGAAGGCTTAATGATGACTTTCATTAAGCCGCATTAATAGAAATAAAAGCGTTGTTCCTTAACTTGGTTCTACCATGTATTTGTTAAGACTTTATCTCAAGTGCATTCATTTACTCCATATCTTTTCATTTTTTCTTCAGTAAAAATGTGCCAAAGAATAAATATATAATAATTATGATAATAATTAAAAAAGTTCTATATCTCTTCTGATCTTTTGAGTTGTTTTTTTTTCAAGCCAGTTAAATAATTGTTTTAACTTCAATGGCTAAAATAACAGATAGGTTTGCCTGTTTCCGATAGAACGATTTGTGTTTTTTTTAGCTACATGTACAACTAAGTAAAATGAAGGACCTATGCATCATGTGAAGTGATCTTTGAACGCAAGGGTAAAATGTAGAACGCCGATTATACATACATCTTGAACCACTTAAGAGTTCCTGTATTTACATTTAATACGACTGAAAAAGACACGTTGTCATTTATCATTACTGAAGTGAAAGACCTATTGATTTTTGAACGTACGGGTAAAATGTAGAACGTTATGATAACTATAACACAAATGAGGTTTATCCATTTTATTGAAGTGAAGAATACATGCATTGTTTCTTCATTTTTGAATGTTTTTGGTAAAATGTAGAACGCTGTAAATATATTTAAATCTATACATATATCGTGATATATATATATTGGGCTGTGCTTATGCGAATTCACTATAGTTGTTGAGGGCGATGGCATCTCTACCTATCGATTTAGACTTTGGGGTTTATGATTTGACAGTTGCCTTACTTGTTATTCTGTCTTTCTTGCTATGGATTCGATTCAGACGACCTGCGAATTTCCCTCCAGGACCAACACCTATACCAATAATAGGAAATTTTCATAATTTAATGAAAGGGAACTTGTTAGAAGCGACACGAGAACTACGGAAAAAGTATGGAGACATTTTCAGTCTATCACTAGGATCATTCTGGTTCGTTGTTGTAAATGGAAATGACAACTTGAGAGAGTTACTGATAAAGAGAGCAGACTATACGTCAGACAGACCACCATTGTTGAGGTTTAAACAACGTAAAAGTAAAGGTAGGCAACAGTTTGCTGTAATCGTGGAAATTTTCACAGGAGGTTATTTTTGCGATTTTTGTGTGACAAACTTTTCACTAAAGGATAATTTTCGCACTCAAAGTTTTTTTTTCAAATACAACAATGTTTTACCTTTGCATACAAAATTGGCGTGAGTGAAATTTTCGCAGATTTTCTTGACTTCGAATGTAGCGAAAGTTACCTCAACGCGAAAATTCCACGTTGCAGAGTATACATTTTTTCACTGACACATAAATTTTTTTCTACTTTAAAGGCATCAAAAATACCCACTACAAAACCCCTCCAACATACATGTATTAAGCGATGTTTTCAAAAATGAAGTACAAATCCATCACGCAGGGGTATGGGGAGGGCGGTTTAAGCAGTTTCACTTCCTATTGAGAGGTTTATACAGTTGTGCGACTGGAATTGGTCGTTTTTTGGTTGTCAACTATGGGTAGTAATTTTTGACATCACGTATAACAATTGGACGTTAATTGATCACAAACGTCCAGAATCCTTAAAAGCAGGGGTTTTATTATTTCCCCTTACAGTGGTGTAAATATTTATTTTGAACTGAATGTATGAGATGAAGAGATAAGACTAAGTAAAACTATACCTTTTCACAAAGCAGCATTAATCTGTTAATAACCCTACACAATGTACGGTCGATACCATTATTTGACAGATCGTTACAATATTTCTACTTCCGAATTGAGAATATACATCTTTGGAAAAAACTGGACTTTTCATTGGCAGCGTGGAGAATATCATGATTACCCATCTGCAACACCTGTTGATAAAAGTGGCGGATTCTGGGAGGGGATGGCTCGGGCCCCCTCTTGGGTTGATAAAATTTAAAATTCCTAGGGTTTTTTTATTTGGAAAATGAGGCTTCCCCCTTTTTGGAAAAAAATATAGGCCCGACCACCTCTTAGCAGAATGTCCGCCATTAAATATTTCCCGTTTTCATTGGGTATTCACACCATTATTGCCTTACTTTTTTGTGTTGTCTTATATCGTACTGTTATCTTATTTTTATGTTTTTGGTAACGATTTTCCCTTGTTCTTGTCCAAATACTTAACATATTCAGAGAAGCTTTTCAAATTACTACAACTTGGTACTGTTTGAGGTTTAGAGAAGTAATACGTACCATGGATTTTTAATTTGTTTTCTTTGATGGTCAGAGAATGACATTAACCAATCTGTCACCAATCATATTTTTCAACACTACATTCTGTCAAGCTTTGTGACAGGTGCAATGTGTGGAGAAGATTATGCTTACTCTTCTGGATCATCTGATAAAACCGGAAGTTTTTGAAGAGGTTAGCATTGTTAGGGCTTTAGATTTGTGGCTTTGTGGCTTTTTTCATTTTTGTTCACTTGTTTTATTTTTGCGGGGTTATCGCAATTTGTGTTGAAAAGAAATCGCCGTGTTTTAAACCCCTTTTAACTTCGATGTATTATTTATACTAGCAATTGTTGTGTGTTGAAATATTGTGTGTTGAAATATTGTATTTTACGAAAGGATATGGAGTAAATGAACATGAGACCATAAAACATATGTTAACTCCAACTGCAAGAAATTTATTCCTCATCAGCAGCACTAGGACCCAAACAAAGGAAATCAATAATTTCAAAAAATGTTTAAAATACATAAAACCAAACCAAATCCGAATAATCAGTAATATTAAATATAGTTAAGAACAAAACTACGATGGAGGGAGTTAATCCTTCTGTTTTAGAATTTAAATATCTAAATTTTGTAAATTTTGTTGAAAACTAAGGAGTATCTCCCTCATGCAAAGCTCTGTCCTTAGCTGATTTTGGCTCCACATTTAGATCATATTGGTTATTTGTTCTCTTATCAGTTTTTAAACATCTTTGAGATTATGGTCTTCCAAACATTTAGATTTTACCGCACTGAAGAGACATAAGTTGTCGAAATGCGCATATGCAGAATTTAAATTCACAGTAACTTCGGTATTTAGTTATT
>MJUU01070940.1:61761-100216 GCA_002080025.1 Modiolus philippinarum
GTACAAGTACACCATATCTAAGAAAAATAAAGAGCATGTATGCATGAATAAAATGATAGTCATTCAAAATGTTTTTAATTTAATTAATTTTATTACTGAGAAAAGGAGGACTTTATCCCAGTTTTCTTTAAACTATTATCATTCTGGTTTCTAGTATATATTTCATCCGCACAAGTTTTTTTCGTATTTGAAATTGATAAATTCAAAGACGAAACGATAAAATCAGAAATAAAATTAGGGATAAAGAACAATAAGTAAAAATAAAATGACATGTAACGTAGCATTAAAATCTCTGATTCACAAATTTTTTGCACCCTTGAGTTACGACACTTGTCCAATATTTTATCAAAGTTTAGTATGATAATAGACCCAGTTGTAAAAAAGATATCCGGGGGTATGTGGGAGCAGCCATTTGATTTTATGGGGGGTGGGGGCGGGTGGTAGGAAGCAAGGAAGGAATTCGAAAAAAAAAATTCCAGGATATGAAATATAGTGAAAAAAATTATCAGGACAGGAGGAAGCTAAAAAAAATACCAGGATGACTTATATGAAGTAAACTTTCTGGCTTCGATCGAAAAAAAAAAAATAACACTACAGGATTTCGTCCAGTGGGAAAAATTATCAGGTTCAAAGGTTGCATGAAAAAAAAAATCAAGGATCAGATATCCCTTCCTTGCCCTTCCCCTAAAACTCAAATGGTTGCTATTTTTGAAACTTATTATTGATCATGATAGTATTCGTTTAAGGTGAGAGGTACGTAAATAAGCTCCTCTACCGATTTGCTTTAGAATGAACGTAAAATAATTTTAATTTTCACTTTAAATTCTCGTCGTTTCAAACTATACCCTACAATTTTTCTGAAAAATTGATATTATGTTGCCAAAGAAATTTCTGTTTTATTGATATAATTTTTTATAGGGTCACCGAGTTCGTTTTCGTGGTATAGATCGGTGAGTAGATGTTCATCTTTCAAATCACGCCTGAAATCATACCTTTTATCGACGACGTCGCTATTTTGACGGCGGATTTTATCGAAAAAATCCATTTTTGGCGTGCCTATACTATGTTCAACTATTTATGTCGGCGAAATTAATTCGGTGACCCTATATAAAATTTACACCATTAAAATAGGAATTTCATTGTCTAAAACATATCCTTTTTGCAGAAAAATTTTAGGATACGTTTTCATAAACGCACAATTTAAAGATGTTTCATATATTATTTTTCTCCACGTTATACATGGATTCTATATGAAAACAACATAAATGATAGATTTTTCAATCGGTCATATTTCAAACATTAAAATAGCTTAACCGATTTTATTTCACCTTTGAATTCAGCTTCATTTGATGCACTTGCATGTAAAATTTCATCGAAATCCGGAAACTTTGCTATTTATGTACCTATTACCTTAAGTGACGACCAAACTTATTCGTAACGACAATATTGCACATATGGAGAATAGTATATACAGTGAAACCTGTCTGATCCGAAACATTATGGGACCCTAACAAGTGTCGGATTATTAAGGATGTAATAAAACGCAGGTTAAAAATGCGTTTGAAAGCTGTCGATTATGGCAGATTTGACAGCATGTCAGAAAAAGTCAGGTCTTGGATTAGACAGGTTACACTGTAGCTGCAGAATATATTTTACATTTTCAGTGGTAACTTTCTCTTACTTGTTTCTTACAATAGGTATTATTGCTGCAAATGGATCCGAATGGAAACATCAGAGAACGTTCGCCCTTTCAAAACTCAGAGGATTTGGCTTTGGGAAACGAAGTTTTGAAAACAGTATCCAAGAGGAAGTGACACATTTTCTCAAACTGATCGAAGGATATGATGGCCGACCACTGGACATATCCGGTTTTATCCACAATAGCATGTCAAATAATATCATGTTGATGACCGTGGGGCGACGATTCGATTACGATGATAAACAATTTAATTATTTCATTCAATTACTGAATCAAAATGTAAGTAGTTCTGTCTTTAGTTCAATTGCAAACTTTACTCCAATTCTTGGAAATATTCCGGGTTTCTTGTTATCAACACAAAAGTCCAGAGAAAATGCTGAAAAGATCTTTGAATTTTTTCGAACAGAAGTAAAAGAACACCAGAAGACATTTGACAGCGGTATTATTCGAGATTTCATAGATGTGTATTTGACAGAAATGGAGAACCAGAAACCTGATGAAAAAATTGTGTATACGGGTAAGTGGTTTTTCACGTTGTTAGGAAATGCTTTTCAAACGTATCTGGGGCCTGGGTGGCCGAGTGGTTAAGGTAGTTCTACTACCTATACAACCACTGTAGTCTATCATCACTGCGGTGTGAGTTCGCGCCCCACTTTGTACATTACAAAAAGGGCACACTCGACTTACAATCGTTAGTGATAAGGTATGTCAGTTACCTGCCCACGGCCAGTGGTTCTCTCCGGCTACTCCTGCCTCCTCCGCCGCTAAAACTGACCGTCATGAGATAGCTGAAATACTGTTGAAAGTGACGTTAAACGTCATATCAATCAAGGAAGGAGAATAAAAATTATTTGATTTATATCGCAGTGACATGACATTTAAACGATTAAAATAAGAAATTGAAAGAGCTATATGGAAAAAAAAACGCAAGACTGGTTTTTAAGACTTAGTTGTTGTAAAACTTCTATTTGTCGGCACTTTTGTACTAGTGACACTAACTACAAAATATACTTGTGTATGCTTGGAACTCTTGTATAATGTACTACACCTAGGACGCATTTGCTCAAAACTGTTGTTTATTATTTAAATTATATATATTCAATGAGTATTTGAGATATTCTTTTTCAACACATATATTTGAATTATCAGTGTTGTTCCACAAGATTAAGAAGAACAACAAAATCGTTGTTCTTGACCTGATCTTTTTGTCCAGACAGTATTTACTCTATATCGCCTACAATTTGATAATTGATGTCGTAGCTTTTCAAAGAATTAAATATACCGTGAGGTATACGATATTTTAAAGTAACAAATTATACTCAACAAAAAAGTTTAGCAACATTTTTTCAACAGTTTTAAGTTTGAACAAAATAGCTTAAATGCTGATAAATTTAGATTTCCACTAAACATTTCCGATATTTGCTTTAATCCCACCCTAAAACATTCTTCAGTTTGTCAGTTAGGGAGTACAAGATTTCCAATATAAATTATGGTCCGAAAATTAAAATGGACTTTTTCCCATGAGCGATTTTCATTTTATGCAAAAAGGTAAAAAACACTTTATGATAATCCTTACAAAACCACTTCTTGAAATCAAAAAGCTTTTTTGTTCTCTTTCGTTGCATTAAAATGAAAATCCTGGTATTTTTTACATATCCCTCCTTTTTCAATGTTTTTTTTTCATTTTGGGTCAGCTCTGCATAAAATTAACACAATATTAACATTTATGGACAGACGTAATGGTAATGGTTAGTCGAACTCAAATCCAGCTTAAATCTATGAATTCAAATTTGGTAACCTGAAAGAAGACGCTTTTTATTTACACCAATTGTTGCTAAACTTATTTTCGTTCAGTATTTATAAATATGTTAAGGCATTCATAGAATACCGAAATCCAACAAAATGAACTGTTAACAGTTATTTCTGTACAGTTGATAAGTTAAAAATCTAATTTTTTTCAAACAATATTTTACAATTCTCAAAAGCTTAATTTCAGTTTCTATTTTTATCCGGTTAATTTGATTCTACATTATATTTATTAATCACTATTTTTCTGTTACCATTTTATAGTTGAACAACTGGTGGGTGTAATTGGAGATCTCTTTGTAGCCGGAACTGAAACTTCTGCGACCACTATAAGATGGGCGATATTATATTTGATACATAACACAAAAATTCAGGACAAAATGTTCACTGAAATTAACGAAGTTGTTGGGAGTGGACGCCTACCAAGCATGTCTGACAAGCCAAATCTTCCATATTGCGACGCCGTTGTACAGGAATCTCTCCGCCTGGGAAATGTAGTTGCTTTGTCACTTCCGCATTACGTAACTAAAGACATACACTATAAACAACTAAAAATACCAAAGAATTCTATTCTAATGGTTAACCTTGAATCTATTGCCCACGACGAGTCCTTGTTTCCAGACAGCAGAGTATTTAAACCAGAGCGGTTTATTGATGCAAATGGAAAAGCTTGTGGGCATGAAAAAGTTCTTTCGTTTTCATTGGGTGAGTAAATACTGTAACATTTACTGTCTGGCGTCATTGTCTTTGTGTCTAACGTCATTGTTTTCTGTGTTCTCGTTTTTGCCTTGTCTTTGGACTTCGATTTTTGTGAATTTCACCCCTTTGTTCCTTCGGTATTCTGCTGCCGTTGTTTGTTACGTAAATCATAAAGTAATTTACGTTTTTAAAGATATAATCCCTAGGTTAAAAGTAGAACTTTTTTAAGAGGAACTTGCACAATCTTCGAATTTTTTAGTGTGGTCTATGGTCTCTCTCAGTGACAGAACATGCTTCTTTGAACTATCAGGGACAAAACATTTCTTTGAACAATCAAAACTTGGAACAAACATTTTTTCGTTATCCATGTATGTGTTAACACCATATAAGAATGATTGTTGAAAATGATCTTTCTAGAACACATACATTGTTTTACTAAAGAAAATTCCTTAAAAAAAATAAAGCACAATTTTGGTGTTTAAAATTTTCTTAATGAGGCATGGTTAGCCGGTTGGCTATTTAAGTAAGACTCGAATGTACTTGATGATTGAATGTTAGTTATTTAAACAAGGGAACACACAAACGTGCACACGTCCGTTCGTCTTGTAAGCGTTCTAGTAATAGTATTTCACTTTGGATTTCGATAATATTTATACATTAGCTTTGGTACTAAAATGCCTTAAAATGAGTCCTGATCGAATATTTGTGTAGGTGTTTTCTTCCTTTTTAAATATTTTACGAAAGGATATGGAGTAAATGAACATGAGACCATAACACATATGTTAACTCCAACTGCAATAATTTTAATGAGCTGTATGGCCATTTCGGAAATTAATTCCTCATCAGCAGCACTAGAACCAAAACAAAGGAAATCCATATTCAAAAATGTTTAAAATGCATAAAACCAAACGAAATCCGAATCATCAGTAATATCAAAAATATAGAAAAGGACAAAACTACGATGGAGGGAGTTAATCCTTCGGTTTTAGAGTTTACAAAAAATTAGATAATAGTAATTGAACAAAGTGTACACATGAGATATTACCTCATGTACAAGTACACCATATCTAAGAAAAATAAAGAGCATACGTCTCTACCACGGGGAATTGTTTTACCAACTCCACATTGCAATAAAAGACAAACTCCTGTATTACGGAGTAAATGAACATGAGACCATAACACATATGTTAACTCCAACTGCAATAATTTTAATGAGCTGTATGGCCATTTCGGAAATTTATTCCTCATCAGCAGCACTAGAACCCAAACAAAGGAAATCAATATTCAAAAAATGTTTAAAATGCATAAAACCAAACGAAATCCGAATAATCAGTAATATCAAAAATATAGAAAAGGACAAAACTATGATGGAGGGAGTTAATCCTTCGGTTTTAGAATTAGATAATAGTAATTGAACAAAGTGTACAAATGAGATATTATCTCATGTACAAGTGCACCATATCTAAGAAAAATAAAGAGCATACATCTCTACCACGGGGAATTGTTTTACCAACTCCACACTGCAACCAACTTAACGCTGAAAATACACAAATATCCTTGAAAGCGCTCTAGCTAATTTATTTCTCATTGAGTTTTGATTAAATTGGTACAGCAGCTTTAATTCAAGGATGTCTCAGGGTCGAATATGAGTTCTGGTCGAATATTTTTGTATGAGTGGTGCCCCTTTTTAACTTCGAAAATCGCCAAAATATCCTTGCAAGCGCTCTAAAAAATGCATTTCTCATTGGATCTGAAATATATTTATATAGTAGCTTAAGTTCAAGGATGCCTCAAAGGTGTTCAACGATGAGTCCTGTAAAATATTTTTAGTGGAGATATGTCCCCTTTTAACTTTAAAAAAATCACAAAATAGACTTATTAGCGCTCTAGCAAAATTATTTCTCATTGGATTTGAATTATAGTTATAAAGCAGCTTTTGATCAAGGATGCTTCAAGCGAGTTCCAAGATGGATCCTGATCGAAAATTTCTGAAGGAGTTATGCTCCTTTTGAAATTATAAAATAAACATATATACATGTTGGTATTCAAATTTTTGGAGCGGCCAGGATAAATGGCTATGCGTAGCCTTTTTTATGGTTGGGTATATTCTTATTGATATTATAAGCTATCATGCATTAAACCAACTAATATGATTATTTAGATAGTGTCGAAAATCGTTGAACGATACTATCTAAATAATCATGTGAGTTGGTTCAATAAATGATAACATTTTTGTGCGGTTATGTAAACCTTAGTTTATGTTTAACTAAGAATACGATAATTACAAAATGACCTACATTTAACTACACGATTTTACACATAAACGCTATGTCGACTGACCGCGTAACCTGGACAATACACAGCCGAATGATGTATTGATTTTTCATGTTGTATAAAGTTAAAATGGCATTTTCGTAATTCCGGGAGCGAAAACCTTTGAAAATGAATGCAAATAAAACATTTCATATAATTTACATGTTATTCAAAGAATAGATGTATTTCACATTTTAATTTTTTAATGTTAATATCAGGCTGAAATTAGTTTTACAACTATTTAATTTCGATATGTTTATCTATCGATGCTTACTGCATGTTTGTGAATTTTGTCCTTATGTACAATTCTTATATGTACGCTTTTGAATGACTTTGGTNTAGGTGAAACACTACATTATCATGATTATTGATTGTCTTGTTGTGTAGGGCGGACATGGTTATTTAGCAGGTGGTTAATCAGCCAATAGAATCCAAGTTTATATCCGCATAACCGCACAACAAGAATTATCGTATGGACAGAAAAAAATATAATTGAACCGTGTTTTAACAATTCATTATCGTGCTACCATAATTCTATTTTTTCTCCATATTGTATTATTATACTTCATGCAAATTTCTGATAAAATCCAGTCATTTCATGGGTTCTCCTCAATGTGGTATTTGCAACATTTTTTGTTGCTCCGCCTTCCCCTAGAAACATGTGATATTTTCGCGTAGCAACGAAAATATCACTGGCATCCCCTAGCAACATGTGGTATTTTGCATAGCAACGAAAATATCACATGCTGAAAACGAATTTTGCCGAACTCGGAAAATATCACCATCTCCGACCGAAATTTACCGATTAGTATTTAGTCCTAACTACTGACTTTAGTCGAAGCTGACAGTTCTTCGTTTTCGTGATTTATGTAAATTTCTGTCGTCAACATACATCTATTGTATTTGCAGAGGTGTCTTTAGAAACAGCTGAAGAATCTTTAGATACGATACACAGCAACTCTATAAAGAAAAAAAACGTGCTGTCGCCGGAGGTAGACCAGTAAATACTTGCTTCATAAAAATGTCATTCCCTTCCTCTCTTCTGTTTCATATAAAATGTCAGTCCTTCCTTCTCTGGAAGAAGAGAGGGAGGGGCTGACATTTTTTTGTGAAACAAGTGCTTGTGTTCTATGAGTATCTGGCAGAAAAAAATGTTTTGACTGTGTTTGAAGGGTTTCCAAATCATCAAATGTTAACCTAAATGTTGTGAATTCTGCAATTATCCAAAACATGCAAACTCTTGTTCAGCTGTCAGTACATGTACCATAAAATCATAAATCACGGCATTATACTAATTGTTTCTAAGAATAACATTATTTCCATTTTTCATGTAGCATTTTCCCGTTTTGATCTTCTATTTGGCACATGATAAGAGTTAAAAAAATTTGGGTTCAGATGTTGCAATTCATAATATATTCCTGACTAAAAACACTGAATTTTTTCAGGAGAAACCATATCATTTATTCAGTCATAATGTAAAAAGATGGCATTTAGTATAACATAAAACATACTTCATTAGAGGGTGTTATGGTAGATTACCCCACTTACAAAAAATATTACATGAAGAGAAAGTATCACCCTCGACGCTGTCTCGGATGATATTTTTCTTCATTTGATATGTTTTCTTCGTGTAGTAATCTACCATAACACCCTCCACTGAAGGCAGTATGTTATAGATATTGTCTGTAAAATTCACTGCTTAATTTAATGTTGTATCAATCTTGCCTTCTTTGAGAAAACAGCAGTTTGTGATAATTAGGTTGGAGCTATTCAATATTTGAAATTTTCTGATTGTCTTATTTACAGGCAGACGAGTGTGTCTTGGAGAAGCATTTGCAAGAATGGAATTATTTTTGTACTTGACTTCACTAGTACAACGATTCGAGTTTCACCCCCAAACAGATAAAGATATTCCTCCTATTGAAGGAGAGTATGGAATAACATATTTTCCGAAACCGTTTAAATTTAGGGCTGTTTTGCGTAACTGATCTTAAATAACAAACGCGAACAACTTCATAGACAGACATTAGTATTTTAACAGTTATGATGTTGCTTCGAATATATGGAACCACTTCGCCAATTTACACTAAAATGTGACAATAAACAATTGCATATTCCATACCCTGTTACAAAATCACAGTATATGAACTACAATAAATAAATAATAAAATCCTTAGATGTTTTGGTACAGAAATTGGTACAGAAACAACTCTTTGATTTGCAGTCACTTTGTGACGGGTGCTACATGTAGAGCAGGGCAAAAGGATTAAAGTATTTACAGAAAATGTAAAAAGTGAACACCGCAACCGTTACAAATTGCAGGAGTAGTAGGCACATTGCAACCAAAAAGGGATTTTACTACGTGGCAAATATAATAGTCATTTTTTATAGCTTGAAAATCTAAAGTTAGGCAAAGGTAGGTGATATTTAAAAGTTCGGCATGAAGTGCAAGTATCTACCTTTAGGAAAGTGGACATTTCATTTGAAAGGCTGTATCAAAGTTTGATTTCTTGGAAGTAAATGATGATAAAAATTAGAATACTGATGACACTCCTGTTTTTTTTTATTCATACTATTAGTGCTTTATTTTTTGTGGAATTTGAATTATGTTCTAGTTAGTCCCCATCATCTGTTTTCCCTCTCTGTGTGTGATCCTTTATCGCATGCATTATGGAGTATATTTTTGCTTATTTATTCATTCGGAAATTTATTTTTCTAATGATACGTGAAGTTGAAACTGGTTCTGATCGGTTCGATAATTTTTCATTTTCAACATATGTTGAGTAAGCCCCAGTGGTATTTTCGAAACACCAATCACTGTGTATTAGAAAAAAAATACACAACTTTATCCCGATGATTACCATATTTTTATCCAGAGTCGATAGTTAAATTTCAAACTTCCCAAATTAAAAAAAGGCAAGCCTCGCAATTAAAATTTAACTATCCCTAGTGGGTAGAATATTGTTATGAAGGAGATCTTTTGGTGTAATCAAATCCCATTTATTTTCAAACTGACCTGCGAACATGATTTCATGTTTTTTTGTTCCATCACGGTTGCCATTGTCACTACAGGAGTTCAAAGGTCGTCACCATGATTTGACAAACTGTTACAACGCTTCTATTTCACGGATGAGAAAAAATATAATTTGTTATATCAATAGCCTATTACCGGGCTGCCAAATCGGACTTTTCACTGGCATTGTGACGGTTCACCGCCTGGAGTAGATCATGCTTACCCTTCAGGAGCACCTGATGGCACTTCAAGTTTTTGCAGGGGTTCTCAATGCTGGAGTTTATTTCGTCTTTATCATAGTGTCTCAATTTGTGGTGCGAATAAATTGCTGTGTTTGTTGATTTTTTATTTTTCCTTTCCTGGTTTTTGCCGGCCGCTGTATTCGTTTGTCGATGTATTGGGATATATGGGATGTAGATCAGCATAAGAATGTACATCATTAAAATTCTGAAGTGTTAAAAAATGACAAGTTGAATGTCATCTTTTATAATATACACAGGCACACCTTCTCCTTTTGAGTAATCCGGCAAACTTAAACTGACTCAAACAAGAATTACACAGAGAATGACGTAAGAAATACTGTAAGACTGTATACTTCATCAGGAATAGGGATTCAGAGGACACCGACACCAAATTTTGCACTGTTCGTCTCTTTCTTTATTCCTGTCTTTTGCAAGATTTAACACAGAAATAAAAACAACTAGAAACATCCTGTAATTACATTTTATCAATACATTTCCCTCACATGTCAATACTTGTCAGACTGGTACAACAGACTTATACTTTTAGGAATTCAAAATTATGACAATTGAAAAATATTTAAGGGGCAATAAAATAACGAAGTAATTCATAAGGCCATGAATAGCAGCAATTTTCTGTCATGATTAACACATTTTCGATAACAATTACATCTAGACGGCAGTAGAATACTGAAGAGAGAAAGGACTAGCAATTACAAAAATCGAAGTCCAAAAATACTGCCAATACGAGAACATAGAAAACAACGACGCTAGACAAAAAAAAAATAAAAAACGTAAACAAAAACAAAATAAAAAGATAAAAAAACACACAGAAAAATTGCACAAAAAGACAGAGAAGAAATTCCCAATGTGGGCTACCATTTTTATTTTTGTCTACTAAAGTCATCGCCGTTTGTCGTAATTTATGCTTCGTTGTGACGTACACGTAATGCGCATCGAATACGTATTGAAAACGTTTTCGATGCGTATTACGTGTGAACGCAACATTACTGATACAGCAATAATTAATACGCATTAGTTTAATGATCATCGAATGTGAATCAATTCGAATTACGTGTGAACGCAGCATAAGACTTCTATTAACGTCCATCTCTATCAAAGTATACGCATTGGTTTAAAGAGGAAGTATGTAGATCAGCATCTTGAAATTCAACCTCACTTCTTTACATTCACTGTAAATATTTCACAAAAAAGGAAATATGTAGCTGATGTTGAAAATAAAGATGTTTACAGTTATTATATAGATAGCTTGATCAGGGTGACTGGTAGTTATGTAGTCTATGTACAATATTGTCTACTGGCCTAATAATTGGCCTTCAGTACCTTATATTGACCAATTTTATCTTTAGAATTCCATTTACTACCACCCTTGTACTCTGCTGCCGGTGCCTTACGGAGAAAAAAAATGTGCTTTTGTTAATCGCAATGACTGTTGAATTGGATACGTGATCCGAACAAAGGGATCATGTGGCATATGAAGTATTACTAAATAAAGACTTGAAAAATGAAGAAAAGACAGTAATATGTAATTATCAGTCAAGAAGTGAGTTTTGCAGTGTTATACATAGATTGCTTGTTAATCTTGTCAAAGAAATCTATAAAATGACTGTAAAATAGTGACATTACGCCAAACATCAAATGAACAATATCCTGTACTCTTATATTCAAACTGGCAATTTTCAAAGTTTTTTTTAAAGTGGTTTGCACATCACACATTTTTTTAATTTGTTTCAGATTTTGGAACTTCTAGGGCTTTCTTCAGTTCAATGGTTTAAAGAGTTTTGCACGCTAACCTCCGTTTTTTTTCATGAATGTATGTTTACTATGCTTAATCTATTAAAATAGGTTTCAGAAATCCTTGATAAAACAACATCAGCACTGCGCCTCCTTTAATAAATTTATATTACGTGACCGATGAAAATTAACGATTATTTGCCACTCTAGGAAGGGCGAGAAATGCCCATTGTATTAAGTTGTTTGCGAATCATGTCATATTTATCAAATGTTCATATGGTGAAACTAAGATCTAGAAAAGGGCAGTATTTAGAATCATTGTTTGCTTTATTTTGTTTCAGTTCTTGTGGGCGAATGATGTCGACATAATCTAAAAACTGGGGATTGTCAAAAGTAAGGATATCGTCAATATACCTGCTGTTATCATTGAAAATTGAAATAAGTTTATCACTGTTTTGTATGATTCCGTTTTGAAGTTTTTTCATGAAGTCTTGTTCGTAACAGAACAAAAAGATCTGCAATGAGCAATGCACAATTTGTACCCGTGGGAATACCTATGACCTGTTTATCAACCATTACTAACGTCTAGGCGTGTTGTCGCAATCACTTTTCATATAGAATCTATGTGAAGATTTATAGTTTGAAGTTTCTCATTCAGGTAGCTCTGATGTTGGAAATCGAAATTTTACTATTTCTACCGAAGAAATATTTTCAACTCGAAATCTAGTTGAAGGAATTTTGTGTAGAAATGCTAAAAATAAAAATAAAAACAGATGGAAATCTCCTGCGGAAATTTAATGCCTGCAAATTTAACCAACCGCTGGGAATGGGAGAAAAAATAGTCTATAAAATAAAAGTATAACTACTTGACCAACTCCATCTTTTTTATTTTCACTTAATGTAATATCAAATTATTTATTAAGCCCCTCCTCCTCAAGATATTTAAAACAAAATTCAATTGTTTATTTGTTCCTTCGGTATTCTACTGCCGTTGTTTCATTACAAGCAGGATTAGAATATTTATTTTCACTGAAATTAAGATTAGATTACATTCTCTTAAGCATTCCCCCTGAAAATCAAATGGTCTTCCTCATTTTTTCTGGCTAAAAACCAACCAAACGAGTGCGATATCAGTAAATCGACTATTTTATAGAATGTTCGGTAAAAATGAAAAAGGGAAAATTTAAATGATTTTATGACAGAGCTTATACCATATCTTTGACAAAAAGTGGCGATTATGGAGTTTTGTAGATCTCAAAACTCCGAGTCCTTTCTAAATGTAAATGTTTTCGGCTAACGGATGCTTGGTGGGCATGTTTCTGTACTTCTGTCATATTTTTGGACTCTCCAGGTTTTATCTATTCAAATGTATTACATATTTTTGGACTCTCCAGCTTTTATCTATTCAAATGTATTACATATTTTTACCATGGCATCCTAGTTTTTTTCTTATTTCATTGTATACATCTGTAGGAAAATTATGAAAAAAAAAGATTAAATCCTTTTTACTTTGTTTCTTTAATTCAAGGATAACTTTGCCAAAAAACTTTTTAAATGCAGGATTTCCAGTCAAATATTTTAATTTAGAAAACCAGATCAGCAAAACATCCGTTTTTTGTGTATTAACATAACTACTTTTTGTTTAATAGAAAAACACAAATACTATTAATTTTCGAATGGTCTTTCAATCTTAAAAACAAAGTTTTCTATTGACCATTAAATCTAGACATCATCTTATAAAAATACCGAAGTTACTGTGAATTTAGTTTCTGCATATGTGCATTCAGACAACTTATGTCTGTTCAGAGCAGATAAAATCAAAACATTTGGAAATTCATAAACCGAAATATAACACAATAATTCTAGTATTAATCTTTTAATTAAGGCGACATGCGGCCTTATTGTTCTCTGGTTGACAAATCATAAAGTCGCACTTCAATTAATATTCACTTATAATAATAATCATTATATCCCAAATGATTATTTTAACACAAAAAATGATATTTCGATATAGAATTAAACCGAACTTGTAAATATTTAATTACTTTCCATGAAAAAATTTAGAGTTATTGCTTAAAGCATGTTTTTCAAACAATTTAATATATATAAAAAGCTTTTAAAATACGCTGTGAAGTAGAAAGAGCCCCTTGTGTCCAATAAAAAAAAATCTTGGCATCTTCTGACGCTGCTTTGTACATTTAATACTTGAGTATTAATGAGGGTTTTTGAATTCTTTGAAGTACATGAAGAGGTGTAAAGTATAAGATCAACCCTGTGGGAAATTACAATCAAAATTTAAACAAATGATCATAAAAATTGCCAATAATAATTTATTATAATAGAGAAACCTGTTGTACATAAAATGGTACATTTTCCATATTGTAAATAAAATGTTCTTATAATATTCAAAAGTTTTAGATACATTTATAATTTATTTTCAATTTAGAAACAATAAAATGTAACACACCAGGCTGTTGTTTATCGTAATTCAGCGCTAGAAAGCATAAATGAAAACAACGTAAGTATTGGGTTTTATGTGTACGCTTATTATACTATAGGGAAGAAATTGGTTGCAGAAAAGAGAGGATTTTGTACCCATTAACCGGTTTAACCCTACCGCTAGCTCTTGCTAGTGCGGGTACAAAGTCCCGCTATCCCAAGTTCCTTTTGTTGTCAATGTTTGTCTTTTGTCATGTTATTGTTTTTCATGTTAATCCATGGTGGATTAATATATGTATATTGTAGCATGTGATTGTAATTTTCGGCCATTGTAAGTGTTTCCTGTTATATTTTCTACATTATTTAACTAGTCTTTTGCTTCCAGATCGTAGTTGCTCAAAAGTCAAAAGATCAAGCTTTAAACATGATGGTTCTTATTTATGATGTCCACTATTTAAAGACTTAAGATATTTAATTCTGACAAAGCTCAAATACAAATTCACACTTAACTCTGATTGCAAGTGATCAAAGCTCTAGACAAATATTCATATCTTATAGCCCAAATGCAAATATTTCATGTATTAGATCCAGAATCTGATTGTCTGATTGCTAAAAGATAAGTCAAAGCTCTATAAAAATCATAAGTCAAAGCTCTAGATAAAATACTCAATATATAATAAATCAGATAGAAAGCTCAATTGCTCAAAAACGTAAGATTTAAGAATGTAAAGAGTGATAATCACTTCTAAAAGACTCGAGATAATGTTTTAAGCGAGAAAGAGATGGTACAATGCAAATTATTGAAATTTCAGACAGTAATGTCCAAGGTATAAAGGGTGTTGATTTTGTACATTATTTCTTTTTTCATGCCATTTTGTCCAAGAGGATACATTTTGTTTTACCTTTGAGTCAATAACAAGCAACAGAAAAGTGTTTAACCTGAGATGATGGCTATTTTAAGCTGCAGATCTATGTTTTTTTAAGAAAAATGAAAAGGAATTTCATAGAATATTTAAAATTTCAAATTATGTACATGGGCATAATATGTTATTTTTTTTTTTTTTGCATTTTACATAATCTGTAGTGCATTTAATTACTCGGCTTTATTGAACAATGACAAACTTTAGTGACTTGGTCTTAAGCCGATCAAAAGGTATAAATCAAACTTTGCAGATTTACTCGATAAACATTAAACAACAATAAAATCCAAGGCAATTTTATTAGATAAAAAGGCCCTTTAACGGAAAATGCCAAAAAATCAAATTTTGGTCCCACCTTGTTTACTTTGATACAAAACCACCAGGTTTGGTCGAAAAAAAAAACATACGTTAGACAAATTTGTCCTAAATTGCTTTATATCATCCTCTTCAGGGCTACAAACTGAGGGATTTGTAAGTATAAAAAGGTATATATCCATAATTTTATTTTCCATGTTCACTTATGAATTCCAGTCATTAAAAATAAAGTACAGAATATTAAATAAAAAAAAGAGATGGTTCCATGCAAATTATTTAAATTTCATTGCACAATTCTGAATTTTAATTGTGTCCATTTTTGACAGTAATATCCAAGGTACAAAGTGATACTGATTTTCCAAGTATTTAAAGCTATTTAAAAAATTGTTATTATATGACATTATAAGCAAAATGATAAAGTTTATGTACATGTCATTTAACAAAAAGCAAGAGAAACCTGAGAAAAACTGGGATATGGGCTATTTTAGGCTTCAATATTATGCTAATTCAGGGAGATAAAATGGAATTCCTTACAGAGTACCCTAAAAAGCAATTTTCAAAGCACTTTTACATCCTCTGTAGCACATTTTTTTACTCAGCTTTATAAAACAATGACAAATATCTGCATATATTTAATTTTTTTTCAGATTTTAGCAAAAATTAAATTTCCACAGCCAAGTATTTTGCATATTGCACAAATTCATAATAACAAATTCACCAAATAAACTTAAGCTTCTTGTTTGCAAGAAAATTACATAACTTAATTTCAAATTCTAATCAAAAGTCATATCAGACCAAGTTAAGGGATGAGATGTATATTTTGGTGGATGTAGTGGGGGGGGGGGGGGGCACAGTTATTGACAAACTAGGCCAAAAAGCAACAATATTTGTGCTAAACAATGACTTTTGACCTAAAAAAAATTGCATTAAGAACACTTGCTGGAAATTATGTAACTTTTTATCTGTCGAAAATTCATCGCAAACTTAAGAAATTTCAGTTTGCAGCACCGCAATGTAAAGTCTTATCATTTAGCTATTTTCTCTTAAAACTTTCAACAAATTTCGAGAAAACATTGAAATGTACTCGATAAACATAAAATAATTCATATGAAACAGTTTAAAAGCTGCAAATCTTGGCTACCCAGACCATCTATCTTTTATTCCTCGATTTTTTTTTTAATAAAATTTCGTTGGTTAAAACAATGACATGAATTTTCTTGGGTTGAGTGAAAGTGGTTACTTCTGGTTGAGTGCTTTTTCTGATATCAAATGGAAGTTCCGTAAGTACGTACTAACCCCCTATTTTCATCGTGTCAGATTAATTTTTAAATTGAATTCAACGTATATATAACTTTAACTAGAAAACACGAGGGGACTTTATAAACATAAGTGTATGATATAAATCGGATAATGGTTTTTATGAAATAAAAACGATACGCCAGGCTATGGAATAGCCTTGGATAGAAAATTGCGTGTTTGATTGACAAGGGTGTGGTGGCTCGTGATGTATTTGTATACTCAAATGAATACTTGAAGTAAACCCCTTTCGGTACTTCTTTGTAATTTCTTCTATTGGTCAAATTTTGTAAAATGGCAAAACTGGAGAAATTAAATGTTGTTCTAGCGTATTTAATTCTTCAAAAGGAGCTTTATCCATTTCTAAATCATTTATCATTGCTTGAGGAGGTATAGCCTCCTTACACACATAAGAGTTACACACAATATGCTGGTCTCCTTTTAACATTTCTTTCAACCTCTCATCTTTTGCAATAGATTCTTTCTCGTGTACTTTGCTTCGAAACATAAACTTTTTACAGCACACACAAAAAAACACCGGTAGCTCTTTATTCTTCCGCTAAAACGCAATTCTATCTCTTTTCAGCTTTCGTTCTCCATTGCCTAAGTATCTCCACAAACTACAATCACGCTTAGTTTAACACAATTGAAAAGTCTTTTATAGTTTTTGTATATTATTGATTATTGCACAATATCTCATCTTTATTTATTAACTTCTGGTTTTAAATTTATACATTACTGTTCTTATTCTTTTTATCATATCTATATTTATAAATCTGGCTAAGCGATATTGCAATACCAATCCCATCATCCTCTACAAACCTGTTCCCAGTACCACCTATAGTAAATGTTTATAATGCTTTTCAACTTCCACAAGGAAACAGAAAAATTAAACCCCGCCCCATTTTATCAGAACAAAACTGGACGCCATTTTGATTTTCGAGAATCTGAAATTCCTATTGGTCAATATTCTTCTGTGCATGCGTTCTCCTCACTGCGCAAGCGTACTCCTCACTTCTCCCCAAGAACTATCTATATAGCTAGGCTATTCCATATACACAATAACACGTTTATTATTGTATATTAACTGGTTTATTCTGAAATATATATCATAATCTTGTTAAACGAAAATAGACAATGGCCGAATATATAGCGGAAGATTTGATCGAACTAGTTATAAGGGGAAACCTTAAACTTTAGATTTACGATCTGCGAGAATCCATAGTCTCCACAAGCCTTCTGACGAAGCCTTCCTAGACAAAACCGATTAAAACAAAATTATTGTAAGGGATGTGTTTTATATATCAAATTGATGTTACGCAATACATTTTACATATAAACATAAACTTAAAGCGATTTTTAGCTCACCTGGCCTAAAAGGCCATGTGAGCTATTGCCATCACTTGGCGTCCGTCGGCGTCCGTCGTCCGTCCGTCCGTCAGTCGTCCGTCCGTCCGTCCGTCCGTCGTAAACTTTTTCAAAAATCTTCTCCTCTGAAACAGCCAGGCCAATTCGAACCAAACTTGGCCTGAATCATCACCAGGGTATCTAGATTAAAAATTGTGTTCCATTAGTTCGAGCACCAAACAACATGGCTGCCGTTACTAAAAATAGCACATAGGGGTAAATTGCTGTTTTTGGCAAATAACTCAAAAACCATTACAGATATCAAAAATCTGACAGAAGTAAAAGTGATCAGCATGACAAGATCTACCTGCCCTGTAATTTTGAAAAAAATCCGTAAACCCGTCTTAGAGTTATTGCCCTTTTTCCGTGAAAATTTCAGAATGTTGATATTCTTTATTTTTAGCTCACCTGGCCTAAAAGGCCATGTGAGCTATTGTCATCACTTGGCGTCCGTCGGCGTCCGTCGTCCGTCCGTCTGTCAGTCGTAAACTTTTTCAAAAATCTTCTCCTCTGAAACCACTAGGCCAATTTTGACAAAACTTGGTATGAATCATTACCAGGGTATCTAGATTCAAAATTGTGTTCGATAACTCCGAGCACCAATTAACATGGCTGCCGTTACTAAAAATAGCACATAGAGGTAAATTGCTGTTTTTGGCAAATAACTCGAAAACCGTTACAGATATCAAAAATCTGACATGGGATAAAAGTGATCAAGATGGCAAGATCTGCCCGCCCTGCAATTTTGAAGAAAATCTGATCACCAGTTTTGGAGTTATTGCCCTTTTTCCGGAAATTTTCAAAATTTTAATATTTTTTATTTTTTATCAAAGAAACTATAGCAGATAGAGGTCAACTTTAAATAGCAAAAATGTTCAGCATATCAAGATCTAACAGCCCTGAAATTTTGGAGAAAATCCAAAAACCCTTGAAGGAGTTATTGCCCTTTTTTCACAGAATTTTCAAAATTTTCATATTTTTTGTCTTTTATTTCCAAAACTATAGAAGATGAAGGTTAAGTGTAAATTGATAAAATGTTTGCCATGCTGTGCTGACTTCAAAAGTGGTGTTGAAAATCCTTCTGTGACCGCCATTTTCAAAATGGCCGCCCCAAAAAAGGCGGGAAAAATTCAACATTGTTCAATTTCAATAAAATTTGGTTTCCAAATAGATATTGATGTTGCGACTTCAAAACCAGTGTTGAAATTTGTTTGTTGACTGCCATTTTCAAAATGGCCGCCAAGAAAGGCCGAAAAAATCAACCTTGTCTGATTTCAATGAAATTTGGTTTCCAAATAGATATTGGTGTTGCAACTTCCAAAACAGATGTTGAAAATTGTTCGTTGAACGCCATTTTCAAAATGAAAACCAAAACAGGCGGGAAAATTCAACATTGTCCAATTTCAATGAAATTTGGTTTCAAAATAGATATTGATGTTTTGACTTCAAAACTGATGTTGAAAATTGTCATTGCCTGCCATTTATAAAATGATGTTTTAACTTCAAAACTGGAGTCGAGAGTGGTCCTTAGCAAGAATGTTTTTTGTCAAAAAAGATAAACAAAGAAATATAGTAAAACATGATCAGACTTTTAAATACAGTTCAAGATATTGGTGGTGTTCCAGCTACCAAAGTTTGAGACACTGAAGGTCAACTGTATAACTTACAATGTAAGCTTGATTGTCGTATTGTGCTTCATAGTTTTCTTCACAATATAAGAAATATGTTTAAACTAGATTATAAAGGGGAACCCCTGCCAAAATTTTTATGGAAAGGGGGACTTGGAATGTTTTGATTTCAGCAATATGCATTATCTGAATTATAAGGGGAACCCCTGCCCAATTTTTTTTTGAATGATTGTAATGGATAGTGGGGTTTAAATTACCGGGGAAACTGCTGAATCTACTTGCCCAATTGGAACCATACTTGGTGACAACTGTCCATAGTCAGTACCTATTGAAGAATGTGTCTGGTAAGTCTGCATGTATTCCAAGATGGCTGCCAGCAGGGGACATAGTTTACATTGGACCCTATCCCGGAAAAACACATTCAAAGACATTCTTCTCTGAAACTACTTGGTCAGTTGGAATCAAACTTGGTCACAATAGGCCTTTAATGGTCTTCTTAAAAAAATTATGTCTGACAAGTCTGCACCTCATCCAAGATGGCCGCCAGCGGGGACCATTGTTTAATATTGGACCCTATGGGGGAAAACACGTTCAAAGATTTTCTCCTTGGAAACTTCTTGAAAATGAGACACTTTAACATTGGGTTAATTTGGGCTGCAGTTTATGCCAAACATGGACCAGGTGAGCTATACAGGCTCTTAAGAGCCTCTAGTTTATCTTGAAAACTGTAACAGATTAAGGTTGACGTTAACAGATAGAGGTCAACCTTAATTTGCAAAAAATGTTCCGTATATCAAGATCTACCCACCCTGAAATTTTGAAGAAAATCCAAAAATCTTTGTAGGACTTGTTGCCCTTTTTCATGGAATTTTCAAATTTTCATATTTTGTCGTCTTTTATATGCATAACTAGAGAAGATGAAGGTTTAGTGTAAATTAATTGAAATGTTTGCCATGCTATGGCAACTTGTAAACTGATGTATAAAATTGTTCATTGACCACCATTTTGAAATGGCTGCCAAAAAAAGGCGTGAAAATTCAACATTTTCTTATTTCAATGAAATTCGGTGTCCAAGTGGATATTGATGTTGCGACTTCAAAAGTCCTGTTGAAAATTGTTTGTCGACCGCCATTTTCAAAATGGCCACCAAAAAGGCGGGAAAATCCATCATTCTCCTATTTCAATGAACTTTGGTTTCTAAATAAATATTGATGTGGTAACTTAAAAATATGGTTTTAAAAATTGTTGTTGACCGCCATTAACAAAATGTCTCAACTTCAAAACTAGTGTTGAAAGTGGTCAAAAGCAAGTACATTTTTGTCAAAACAGCGCAACAAAGATATATAGTAAAACAAGATCAGACTTAAAATACAGTTTAAGATATTGGTGGTGTTGGAGCTAACAAAAATTGAGAGACTTAAGTTCAACTGTATAACTTAAAATGTAAGCTTCATTGTGGCAACTGAAAGGCAGGTGAGCGATACAGGCTCCTGGGAGCCTCTAATTTCACTTAGCAATGCGATGATATTTTTTTTATTATAGATGCAATATTTTTTAGTAAAAGTACAATAACATCATTTCAAATGAGTTTTTTTTTATTTGAATTTAATTCTTTCCTACCTTTAAAAATTATTCTTGTAGTTTTGATGATTTCTATATAAAGAAAAGTAAATTCAGTGATTTTCCTACCAATTTGCTACACAGGCCTGGGACCTGTTGCATTTCAAAATATTTAACCCTTAACTGAAGCAAATTTCAATACATAAGTACGAAGCAAAAAGTTTGATGGTATAGCCATTCTATAAACATATATAACTGTTTTATGATACAAAAAAAAGTCTAAAAAAAGTTAATTGTTTGAGGAATCTCTTAGAATTTTTTGCCCTGAATTTGTAATTGGGAAATATTCTGCATGAAAAGAGAGAAATATAGCCTTTTTGCTATTGGGACCGCGACCCATATTTGGCCCAAAATTATACTGTAGGCCAATTAATGCATTTTCTATTTATTATCTTTCAGTGAAGTCACACCATGATGACACTAAATTGCTGTCATTGTAAAATACGTGAGAACCGAACCACAAGTCTAAAAGACAATGGCAACATCGGAAACCCAAAGATACAAGGATAACACAGAAAAAAGGAAACTCACATACAGATTTACAAAACGAATTCATATGAAACCAAGGGTGAGATCAGAAGTACCGGTAAAGTAAGCATCTCCTGCTCCTTATATTGAACATGTCAAATCCGATAGAGCAAACAGAAATTGTAATTTTGAAGCCAACTCATTTGATGATATATTATTCAACGTCATTATCAACCATGAAAGAGAGAATTTTTCTTTATTTTAGGATAAAGATGATTCCAACAAGTGTAGACGGATAAAGATTATATAAAGACATTCTTCGGGCTGTTTTGAACAGACTTTTAAAGTATGAACAAAGCTCACTGTTGCTGTCCTCATGGTGACTTCAAGACTAAGATCAAACAACAAATTTGTAGAGACTTTGTCTCACGTGTACTACTCCATATCATTTCATTGTTGATAAAAAGATATACTGTAATTCAGTTATTTATGTATAAAGATGACGCTTCAGCTAAAGCTCGCATTGCACCTGTTTCTAAGACGCATACTAAAAAGTAGTTAAGAACCGAACCGTTAATCTAAAACAAAAATCCAAGGACAATGACAACATTGGAAAAACAAAGAAACTAAAACATAACATGAATACGGCACAGAAAAGGAAAATAAAGACACACACACATACGAAGATGATCAACACGGACCCAATAAAAAGCCATGGGTGAGATCAGGTGTGCCGGTATAGTAATCATCCACTGCTTCTAATAAGTTCTCACTTACATCACTACTCTTCTAGACAAACCAATGTTAGCTTGGCCTGCATTACTCATCATAGTATTTGCCCAGAGAGCAATTTCGACAAAAATTAGTTGCTTTCCAGACTTACTGAGTTTTTTGTTTGGAATTTGAGTGTACCAAAGGCAAAAGATTTGATCATTTAAATTTATTTACAATTTATACAGATACAGTGAGTATGTGTAGATGATGTTTTAAAGAATGCATTTCATCATTATCTTTTATTGTTGTAGGTGTAGCTGAATAGATACAGGCAAATACTTCATGTTTATTGAGTGTTTTTATTTTTGACTTTCGTTGAAGCGTAATGTTTATCAGAAATATTAAAAGATAGAAAGATAGAAAACAAGAAAGCAAGTGAAAATAGGTCTCTGTGTAATGATGAGAGTTTTATTATTCTGAGTTGTCTGAATTTAGTACATATATCATGTGTAAGAAGTATCATAACGTAATTCACAATTAAATAAACAAATGTGAAAAACCAGTGAATACAGACTTTTTCAACTGCGATGGCATTCTCTGCCGCTGAAAGACCAACATGTACTTATTATATACTTATATTGGGTACCCATAAACCGGTTTAACCCTACCGCTGGCTTTTGCTAGTGCCGGTACCAAGTCCGGCTGTCCCGAGTTCCTATCGTTGTTTATGTTTGTCTTTTGTATTTTTATTGTGGGTTTTTTTCTTGTGCAGTTCCTATTTACTTTCTGGCATGTAGCTATGTTTTTCGGCCATTGTAGGTGTTTCCTGTTATCTTTTTTATTCCATTATATGATATTTTCCCAATGTGTACACTGACCACAATTACAGTAACTTTTCTTTACAAGTGTTGGAAAATTGTAATGAAATTCAGAGCATTTTATCGTTAAAAAACTGTTTTTAAAAAAAAAAGATGAGAAAAAAATGTCAAAATTATATTTTTTCTTTCCTATTTTAAACAACAAAATACCGAAGTTACTGTTAATATATATTCTGCATATGCACATTTCGAAAACTTACGTCTCATCAGTGCAGATTAAACCAAAACATTTGGAAGTCCAGTAACCCAAATTCGTGTAAAAGCTGATAGAGATCAAATCACAAAAATGATCTAAATAGAAAAGCCAAAATTCAAACAAGGGCAGAGCTATGCAAAGGGGAGATAATCCTTAGTTTTAATCTAAATTTTGTAAAATTTAGATATTGCAAGCTTCACTGATTATTCGCATTTCGTTTGGTTTTATGAATTTTAACATTTTTTGAAATTATGGATTTCCTTCGGTTGGATTCTAGTGCTGCTGATGAGGAATACATTTCCGAAATGGCCATACAGCTCATTAAAATTATTGCAGTTGGAGTTAACATATGTGTTATGGTCTCATGTTCATTTACTCCATATCCTTTCGTGAAATATTCAATAATATAAAATTTTTGACTGGGTCTGTAAACAGCTGTTGCTTGAGGACCCAGTCAATAACTGTTTTGCTATACCTTTTCATGTTCAATGTGTTTTTGTCTTTGAATATTTTTATTGGTATATCTATCTGTTTTACATTTATGTAATTGTAAACTTACAGTTTTGTTAAGTACGTTCCAGTTCATTTGAATACAATTCACGTCGCCAATTTGGTTGTGCAGACGACAAGAGATCATGTGATATGGGCGTGATGTTTTTGAACCAATCAAAATAAGGCAAGTGGTCAACAGTTCGGTTGCGGTCAACAGACTGAAAACTGTTAACTGGTCAACAGATAGTTTTTTTTTTGTTTTGAAAAATAAAACAGACAACTAGGGAAATATTATAAGGTATAACAAAGTCGGTTTTCGTGTCAGCACCGACGTCACTGTGTACAACCGTTACCGCACGGGAGTAGTTCCACGGCATGAGGGAGTAGATTTTTTCGCAGGAGGGAGTAGAATTTCCCGGCAATTTTTCATAACACTATAACAGTAAGCCTCACAAGTCTTTACAGAACACATTTACTTACAAATATACGCCACAGAACCGCTCAATTATTATGATTGTTTGATGTGTTATTTGAATTCCAGCAGATGATTCCATTTTTTTTCAAACACTTTGGACTTTTACAGGCGATTGGCCTGATAAACTATTTCATGAAACCAACAATCAATCATATGTATAGGGATTTTGTCCCATGTACATTTACTCCATATCCCTTTATTTGTTTATTTACGGGTGTACGTCGATAGATTGTCATCAAAACGATCCGCTTAAGTCATCACATTTATCTGCGAAGGTATTGAAATATAATTAATTTGCATAGCAATTACGTTTACAGGGTAACACCAGAGGGAGCAAATTAAAATTTCAGAGCAACAAGAGGGAATCGCTCATATCATGACATTAACAGTACAGTAACAGTCATGTTTTTACTCAATAGTTCATGAAGCAGCCATAATTATAAGCAATTATCTCAAACTCAACAAGTTGCTCACTACCATGATGTTTTGGTCCTTCCACAGAGCCGTAATTCATATTCTTATTTGCGCAAATTCGCTGTTATTACTTTACAGATATATTTGTATCTGCCTCATTGATGAAGAATTGTTGTATATATTTATGTAAAATCTAGCAATGAAAGCACAGATCATGTTGACAAGTTTGATTTTACGTCAAATAAATCTGTTTTTAGAAATATTCTTTTTTTTCGCATCTAGTACTATAGGGAACAGGGAACCAAGTCATGTCTACAAGGTATCAGTCTATTCCAAACGGGAAATGATCCATTGACGTACTTTTTCCTGGCTCCTATTTTTATTATTTCGTTAAGATTAGCGATAGTCAGACAATCTATACGAGATTCTAAAGCATTTGAAATCGTATTTTTATGAAAATTAGAGAGTAAATACGAACGTACCAATTCACGCTTTGCTTTCACATTAAAGGGACTGAAATTTGAAAAAAAAGTTTTATTAGAAACAAACATAAGCACATTACGTTGAAAGCGGTGGATCAGTATAATATGAGTCAGCCAAGTTGAAGATAAAAATTTTCTTCCTCCATAAATTGCGACAACATTTGTGAGAACCGAACCCCCAGTCAAAAAAGTACAACCCAAATGTGATGGCAACACCGGAAACACCAAGATACAAAGACGGCACAGAAATTAAAAATGTAGATGCACATACAGACGAACAACACGCATCCAATTTAAAACCATGAGTAAGATCAGGTCCACTGACAGAGTAAGCATCACCTGCCTTTTTATAAGACTCTTGCCGTGTTGAGCGTGTCTATTGCAGTTGTCAAATCCAATCCAGTAGAGGAAAACAGTCATCTTACGGGGGGTATACCTGGGGTAGGAGGAGATAACTCTGTTTTTCACTTTTTTATTACTTACGCAAACAAATAGAATCATTACAATAGGTATTATCAAAATTTTAAAATTGTAAATTTTTCTTCCACACAGCAAATAAATATTAATTTTGTCATGAAAAGAAATACTTAACATCCAGTTATTGATAATGAGTGCATTTTTACTGTACATTTTTGCAATGCTGTCCAAAGATAATGAAAATATGTAAAAGTTGGATTTCTTCCAAGGGAGATAATTTATAGAACGGATTCAGCAATTTTATTGATTTTTACCCACTTTATTCTAAATTAAGAAAAAATTCGACGGTAGAAATTTCTAAAATTTTAATATATCTTACATATACTCGTTTTCTTTCTATTCTCAGTTTTTTTTGTGAAAATTAAACGACATAATTTTTTACAAGAAGTGTTTAATAGTGATCAAAATAGAGTAAAAATTTCAGCCGATACTATTCAGAACACCCATGTATTTCACTTCAAACTGGTTAAATTTACTATCATTATTCATGCTTACTTTCACACCTGTCTAAACTACAGAATTTTGCATTTGAAATAATTTTAGCTCAAATACAAATCTAATTAGAGCCAATTTTATACACTCCAATCAAGCCCAGAACGGACCAAATAATATGAGGAAACAGGGTATCTTTGATGACCACTAGACATAAAACGTGACGGTAAAAATTGTTGAAAATTGCTGAAAGTCGACATGAACATGTGTACGTAGTTTTAATACTGAAAATATTAAGAAAATTAAACGAGTGGAAAAATTTAGGCTTCCCCAGGTCTACCCCCTTAAGCTGTACTAAAAGGGAAAGACCTTTTGTCATCTGAAAAACTTATATTCCATATAGCGGTCCACTTGATTGTGGTGTCGACCGTAAAACCTCTGCAGTGACAACTTAAAATTTTGTGAACACACCGTTGTTGTAGTAGCTTATTTGTGAGAAATAGGACTCTATCAAGGAAGTCACAGGGAGGGGATATTGACTATTGGAAAAGTGAAGTAATCGCGTGAGTCATGCAGCAAAGTTTCTAGTCTACCTCTGTTGGGAATTTTAAGATGAAGGTCACATAATTGGGCCGATATGGCTGTTACTGTAGTATCCTTAATTTCGAGATTATTATAAAAAATCACCAAAGCGAGGGTTGCTTAGTGACAAAATATCATCTATACAATATCTCATATTTAATGACATTTCATAACATGAACTTCTTGGGTTGTCATGCAGTGAGAAGATGTACAGTGGTGTAAGAAAAAATGTATACAGTTAAAGCGATTTCCTCGTGCTGCTCTGTAATTTTGATTTCCTGCCTCTGGTGTTATCCTTTTCACGTATGTGATATGTAATTTAATTGAGCGGTTCCGTGGCATATATGATTTGTAAGTAAAAGTGATCTTTAAAGACTTGTGAAGGTTATTTAATGTGCTGCTGCTTTGAAAAATTGCCGGGAAGTTCTACTTTCTCCTACGAAATAATCCCTCATGCCGTGGAGCTACTCCTTCGCGGTAACGGTTGTACACGGTGGAAGTACTGACTACTGGTTTGGTGAATACCCTCAGGGACTAACAGTCCACCAGTTGAGGCATCAGCCCAGTGGTAACATATAACAAAAATGCAGAAGTTAATGTTAAGGGAGTATGAGTGTCAGAAATTTTGTAATTAGAATTAGAGCACAGGACTTTTGTTTTGAAGAGCTTTGCTAATAGAACAACATGAGCAAAAATTTTTGAAAATCCATGTAAGAATTTTTGAGATATACGACGTCAAAATTGTGGCCGGAAACAGTTCTCTCTAGAGTTTTCCTTCAATTTCCATTAGCTGCTTATATGCCTTGATATATGTAAATATAATTGGAAGTTGATAAAACTTTGTACACTGTCTATTCTATGAATTTCAAAGTGACCTATGACCAAGAAAATATGATACATGTGCAAACAGTTTTTACCCTTTTTAAATGGATAAATACCGAAGATATCGAATGCTTCTGAAATCTGACACTCATACTCCCTTAAAATATATTCTGCATATGAGCATTTCGACAACTTATAAAACGATTTTAGCTATCTACATGTTTTACTAGTACTCTAATTGGTGAAGTACTTTTTTTATTTTTCATAGAATACAATGAAAATTCGGCAAGAAACATTAACGATACATTGTAAATTACATATTTTGCCACTGCCGAACATTGAATTCCGAAATTTTATCCCTGCCGTTCGGGGTAAAATTACAGCGGTTACAATGTCTCGCCCGTGGTAAAATATGCGATATCTCACGACTTCCATAAATTATTACTCAATTTTCAAATTGCTATTACCGTTCACGTGTATTTAAACCAAAAGTAACAATAATAATTCAGTTTTAGCTTTCTCTAAACTTTGGAACACTTTGACTGATGGTGGGTGATATAAAAGTACTAATGCATCCCGAGATTATCATGTTATACGTCATTTCTACGTCTGCACTGATGAGATATAAATAGTCGAAATGCGCATATGCAGTAAATAAATCAACTGTAACTTCGGTATTTTATTATTCTTTACGGAAGATTAAGAAAATAAATCATATTAACATAAGATACACTAAATTTGAAAAATAACTTGGGGTTCTCTTTTTTATTGTTCTTTACTACAGTATGCTGATTGGTTGAATAGGTTAAACCATTACAATAAAGATATGAATGCTAGATATTCCCTAGGTAGGTCAATCAGCAATTCAAATTTCCTGATCCGGATATGTAATGAGTCTGTTTTAATTTCTCACACCATAAAAGATGGTCTCAGAATATCAAAAATTCATAGCAGTCCTGACTATTTGATTTCATAAAAGATAAAAATAATAGAAAAGAAAAATGGCTTAATCCACTGATATACCTTGGCAATTCCATTAAGAACGATCTAATGGGACATAACAACTTTTTAAAAGTATTAATTCTTGAAGTTTTTGAAAATATAAATACAACTTTTTATAAAAGATGAGCAAATATATGTAAAAGATGAGCAAAGATATGTAAAGGTATGTATAAATATAATAATACTATTGCGTTTCGATCTTTCTTTATGTCAGATATCTTTTTGTAGAACAATGTATAATGTTTGCTTATGTTACTCCGATAATTTCTGCAGCTTCATGAATCGGTTTTCAGTACGATGAATCGAACCATTTTATTGGTTCGTGATTAACTCTTAATAGGACCCCGGATTTGCATTCAGGTTGTAATTTTTGGGGAATCGTGATTAAAATTCATTTTCTTTGAAATCCGGAATTTAAGAGTTTTAATTTGAGAATTGTGAGAGATCAGACCCGTACTTTCCCACTGTCTTCTTTGACGAAATGGGGTGGAATTAACTTTTAATTTCATTAACTGGCCAAACCCTATGTTTGTCAGTGGCAACAGTTGATGGTCGCCCAAATGAAATGTTTGCAGATTTTTTTTCTGCGTTTTAGTTATCAATGTAATTACTAAATCTAAAGAAACTTCGGTATTTTGTTAATTATTTCATACAAACCTCTTACCTTGGTCGATATGTTTAGTCCAAATTGGTAATTAATTGTTACTTTCATACATTTCTCTCTCTGCATAATTTCGTTTCATTTTATTTCTCCTTACTGTTCTTTTGGTCAATTTGTCTTCCTGACTGATTAAAGAGACACAAATGTTTGGAATGGTGCTTCAGAAACTAAATTTACAGTAAATATGGTGTTAGATAATTCAGTTTTCCTATTGATAATTAATGGTATGCGTTTTCAAGTATAAAGAATACCAATACGAAGTAAAAAATCATTAATTTTTGTGAATCCATTTTTTTTAAATGGAATAACTAAATACAGAAGTTAATGTGAATTTAGTTTCTGCATATGCGCACTTCGACAGTTTATGTCTCTTCAGTGCAGATAAAACCTAAGCGTTTGGAAGACCATAAACTCAAAGATGTTTCAGAACTGATAGATAATGTTACAAATAACCAATATGATCTAAATGGAAAGCCAAAATTGGTATTCTTAGCCACTCAGTTTTTAACAGGCTGAAAAGGCTTAATTTTATTTCCCCACTTCCTTTTAAGACTGCTCCATTTTACCAACGATCATTTACATTGCCTAAGAAGTCAATTTGCTGTTGCCAAATTCATGTTTCTGTTATATAAAATCTGATAAGGTCGGATTCACCTCATATGGCAAGGACTACCTACTCTTGAATGAATATATTATACATCTAATAAGAGGTTTTGCATTTTCATGATTAATAGGAAAAAGAAAGGAAATGGGGTAGATGTCAAGGAGACAACATCCCGTATCCTGGTTAAAACGACCCAAAACAAAGCATCTAGGGGTCACCATACAGTCTTCAACACAGTGAGGAACCTCACACCATATAGCAAGCCCTAAATGGCCCAAAAAGGTAAAAAAGTGAATAAATTAATCATAATCACATCATAATGGGATACCTTGTAGTTTGGAATAAAAAAGATGCAGGTCAATGTCAAACGTTCTTCTTATCATTATTAAAAAAACTAAACTATAGATATCCAAGAGATACTAGCATTCCAAAACAGATGATGACACTCCTGTTTTTTTCAGGGGTTCACTCCTTTTGATTTTCATAGGAAGGCTTGGGCGCCTTTGCCTAGAAAAAGTACTTATTTTCATGAAAATTTCGAACAAATTATTTATTTTTACCAAATGTCACATCAAATAATTCATTTGCATTTGCAACAGATCACAAAATGCCGAGGTTACTGTGAATTTAGATTCTACATATGTGTATTTCGACAGCTTATGTCTCATCAGTGCAGATTAAATCAAAACATTTGGAAATTCAAGAACCGAAATATGTGTAAAAGCTGATAGAGAACAAACTACCATTAGGATGTAAATAGGAATGCCAAAATCAACTTAGGACAGAACTATGCAAAAAGGAGATACTTCTTAACTCTTAACAAAATTTTCTTACATTTATATATTGCAAGCTTTCAAATAAAATCGGTTTTCGGGTCAGCATCGAAGTACTGGCTACTGGGTTGGTGAATACCCTGCGGGACTAGCAGTCCACTAGTAGTGGCATCGGCCCAGTGGTAACAAATACCAAAATACCGAGGTTACTGTGAATTTAGGTGGCTCTGCATATGCGCATTTCGATAACTTATGTCTCATCAGAGGCAGATTAAATCAAAACATTTGGAAATTCATGAACCGAAATAAGTCTAAAAGCTGAACAAAAGAATAATCCTGCAAATCAAATTAAATCATTTAATTTCAGGACAAGTATGATTAGAATATTTATTTTCACAGGCACCAACATTACATTATTTATTTACAAAATTGCCCAAGCTCCCTAAAATTCAAATGCTCGTCCCCTCAGTTTTTCATATTTCCGGCGTGTCTAATATGTTCTGTTTGTTCCGTTTTCGTCGATTTTGTGTGTATGTGTGTGTGTGTGATCATTATATTGGCATGTATTCTAGATTTAATATTTTTTATTGTTGCTTCTGTGCTAGTGTAAAGCTAGCACACAATAACAGTCGACAATAATCGGTAGCCCACAATAAGCCAGTCCACAATAAGAAAAGGACTTTAATAAACATAAGGATAAATATATGTTCTACTGATTCTTTATTAAACCATCTGATATGGTTCTCTCTTGGAGGTCCTCGATTTAACCCTTTTATGTATAATTGCGAATTACGAATTTTATATTTAAGTTGTGGACGTAGCATTCAATAGGACAAATTATTTTACCAAACTTGAATAACGTGGTTTAATTATGTAACAAAATGGTTATTATGTAGAAATTTACTTAAATTGTTTCACCAAATTCTCATTTTATCGTCTTCATTTGTTCAAATACAAAGATATTATTGAAAATGAAAGGAACACACTTTTAGTTAAGAAGTTACAAATACGCACACTATTCGTTTCTGCAAAATGTTCAATGTAACTAATAAGACCACTTTTTGATTTTCAGGGAGGAGGGGGATTTGTAAATGAATAACTTAATCTTGGTGGCAGTGAAAATAAAACCTTTAACTTATCTTTACATGAAAATAAAAACTTTAATTCATCTTTAGCTGAAAATAAAAACTTTAAACCTACTTGACATGAAAATAGATAATTTAATTTTGATTTGAGGAAAACATTTTAAATTGAAAATACAAATAAATAATTTTATGTGACATTTGATGAAAATAAATTATCTGAATAGTGGAGCGGCGAGGAGGCAAATATTCAAAATTTAAATTACCCGAAAGCCCCATGGACTTTTAAACGAAAGTGTAATGTTTGTCCTTTCAGAAAATGGCTGTCGTCGCTATCTGACAGGGTCCAAACATACTTTATTTAAGGGTCAAAGGTCTAAGCCCTGAGAGCTGGATTTTTTGTTTGCCGAGGTACAGATTACTAATTTTTTACATAGTTTTTCAGATATTAGGCAAATAAGTGTACCACAACAAAGTTGAATATTTGATACCATATGGCTTTCATATGACATTCACTTTTGACCTTGAGGTCAAATACTTGTTTTCAAGTAAAGGATTTTCCAATACACAAATAAATTGCACTGGAGTAGTCGTATTTTAACCGAGTTGAGAATGAATTAAAGTGCGACCTGTGCTGCTTTAGCTTTCATTGAATTTCATCTCACTCAAGGTCAAATAAGGCATTTTTTCTTACAACGAATAGAGCGGTACAAGTTTTACTTAGAACAAGGTATTTGACACACATTTTTACTACTGTACAAGGTCTCTGCAATAATGATGACTCATATTAGTCATTGACATTAAAGATTTATATCAAAATTAAGTTTTCTCATAATATTTTTGGCGTGTGTAGGGGGGATGGCGTGCAAATATCTAAATGATTTCACAAAAACACAAAGTACAACATATGAATCATTGGTCTTTTGGACCTTTTCTTGACATCGAATGAGCTAAAGGTTATTTTTGATAACAGTAATCTTTTATTTTTACCTTTTAAAGTATGTGACTTTATTGTGTGCTGTTAAACCTCTACGCGATCTTCGCATTTAATTTAAGAAATGCTAGATTTTCTAAAAACAAAATCTGCTTGGTTCATACTTGTTAACTTAAGAACTGCTTGTTATTCACTTGAACAGGGTAACGTTTTGTGTAAAACACACAAGGTTATTCGTGAAAAGAAAAATCGAAACACATTGGCCCATTGGAAAAAAATCAAGAACACGAAGTCAAAGGACATTAAATGTGTGAAATCAAGTAGTGCTTTATGCCAAGCAATGACAGTTTCCATTAAAGAATAAAACAGATGCGACGTACTACTATAATTAAAGAAAAACCGGCCACAGGACTACATTCAAATACTTGTCCAGGCAGGATCCAGACAATTTGAAAAGAGGGGTTCAAATTTGAAGTGGTATGATATTTCACGAGCGGCAAGAGGCTCGAAACATTTTGGGGTATTTCTTAGTAAAATATCAAGATATTCTTAAAAATACATGATTGTGCAAACTAGGGGGAGAGGGGGGGGGGGGGGGGGTACCAACCCCCGGAATCTTCACTTGGTTCCGCCAATGATGTCAATGTCACAAACAAAAACAGAATTTTTATATATAATATGCTTTCCCCAAAATTGTAACAAAACGTTCTAAAACTGACAAGCTTTGTAATAAGGAAGTACATTTTTGAAACAGAATACGACGACAAAAGCAAACACGCAGAATTTACATAGGTTCTCAACTTTGAAGATGCGCACAAAAGCACAATAGGACGCAAGGATTATTTTGTTGGATTTTCTTCTGTCAACAGTTTCCCACTAAATAACTTTTAGCGCAATATTTAGCAATTTACAATGAAATATGAGTCTTTTGGATGTTTTATGATTTCGGGGAATTTAAGTTTTCTTGGGTAATCAATTTAAGTGATGACACATATTTTGCGAAGTGAAACTGTTTTAATCTTTAGAACGCTTTGCCGTTACCAGTTTTTGCTTAGCATAGCAGTCAGAGCTGGAAACAAGTACTTTTCCGCATTTTCATATCTTAACTGTACGAACACGCCCTTTAGTTAATTACACCTTTTTTGAAAGGTGAGCAAATAAGAACATTATAAACACGTATCATGTATTTTTAGAATGGTACTGATGTCAAACAAACACCAAGCAAATAGAAATATTGTTGAAATATCATTCAAAACAGACTGCCTGGTAACGGGTAAACTATAAAATTAAAACCATATCGGTACAACAGTGTTCAAATACGGGAATAAAATATTTGCAAAACACAACTTTTGATACAAAATTTAACATGGAGAAATGATGTATCCTAGAAAAAAAAAACGCCAATAGTTACGTGAAACAATTGTCAAATCAGTTATGAGACCAAATTTAGAAATATGTAAAAGGTTAAAAACATCAATTTTAATGCTTAATTTTACCAAGTTTGTAAACGGCCGTACTGGGCTATGTTGGAACTTATAAGGTTGTATTGATGCATAATTAAGTACACTATTGCATGCTATTTATTTCTGTTGTATTGAGTCTCAAGAATAACTGCTGAATTCAATAAAATTTCGTGCAAAGCAGTCCCGTTTGTATATTGAAGAGCAAGGTAACGTCAAAAGTCGCCCTTTTTTCCGTCATAGGGAACACAATTTAACTCGACGACAAGCATTTTCTGAGAGTTTAGATGTTGATAAATGATATTAAGCAATAAAATTCCATAGGGCTTTTGGGTAATTTAAACTCGTTAAATAAGCGACTTTTTACGTATCCGTCGCTCTACTAAGTGTTGTATTGATATATCAAATACAATTGGCTATTAATGGGAGATAAAAAGATGAAATGTCACAATTAGTGATATTACATTTTGTAACAAGAAGGGATTTTGTGAATTAATTCGGACTGACATTGTTCCCTAAAATTCAATAAGTAAATCACTGTCACATCCCCTACAGGTACTCGGGGTTCGTATAAGGAAAACGACAATTTGGACCAACTTGGGTAATGTGGACTTGACCTTTATAGGGGCTTTGCAAAGTTGCTTAGAAATATAAAAGAAGGTTCGGCAATTTTACGTTGATATAATAAGATTCGTTTTTACGTTTCCTACGGAATCTGTGCTTCTATGACGTTCCTATGCATTCTGATTAAGTCACACGTTGTGATCAGTTCAAACTCGACTTCACAATTTATAATAAAACAACATTACCCTAATTAGTACAATAATAGATTGTTTGAGACAGGAATAGTACATAAAAATTAATATAATAAAAGTTTGAACTCCGTTTAAAGTTAAACATACCAAGTTTAAAATTTGTACCATAGTAATAAAAAGTTTAGATTTAAAACAAAAGGAAAACAAATAATTTGGCAACATATATCTAGTATTCTACAAAAGTTAAGTAATAAATTACAATTGTTTAAATAAAAGTGACAACAAAAGTCCAAAGCCATTAGAGGGAGAGATACTATGCTTTTGATTATCTCAGCAGTCATTTGTGCCAAGTTCATTCAAATCGCGATATGACATAAGTAACAAAAAAAACGCTGACAATTATCAACATCCTCCCGACAAAAAACACAATTTCGAATAGAATTTACATCTTTGAAAGAAAAAAAAACAAAAAAAAAAAAAACAAAGGACAAAAACAAACAAACAAAGCAGGTTGAAAATACAGAAAAAGTGTCAACCGGAATGGTTCTGACTTGGTTCAGGAATTTCAAAAGAAATTTTCGGTTCTTGTCATGATATTAGAAAGTTGCTGGGCAAAGATGTGATTGAAAAGAAACAAAACAGAAAATTACATTTGCGCAAGACTGATCAATTTAAAGCCGAGTCGTCCAAGCAACATAAAAATGGCGAAACAGTTCCTCTCAGATCGAGCATGCACACTCTTTACCTTTGCAGAACAACATATATGAAGTCCCGTGAGGGTCTATCAAAAAATAAAATCAAACAGGCTACTTTTTGGTAAATGCCGTCTTTTGCTGTCCAAAAGACTTTCAGCTTATTACCACATATATTTATTGTTCCATTATGTCATTTTCTGTCAAAATACATTGTAACAAGATTAAAATACTATAATTTCAAATATAATCTTTCAATTATGTGCGACATTTTATTACTGACAGGACAAATGAGGGGAGAAAGTTCGATTATAGCATCACTGCTATTCAAACCAATCTCCAATGGCAAAATGTGCCCTTTCACTTTTAGTCAAACGCGACATTGGATTGTGTGTTCTATCCACATGATTTCAGTAATATCCGACCTTCGTAAATTTCAGTGAAATAAATTAAGGGCTCCATCACCTTACCTTTCCATGTCGCATATTTACCTTCATACTGATCCTTTGCAATCTGAGTTTTATCATGCCATCGTATGGTGCTCACGGTTATATATGGATTTGAGATAATGATATTGACGTCGTATGTCAAATTCTATGTAATGCATTGTGACAAAGAAAATAATACATGAGTTTTATATTTTTATCATCAAATTTACATGTTTTTGTTTTAGATATGATAAGTTAACAAAATGTCTGAGAGTCAACCGAGGAAAAAAGTCATGAAGGTAGAGTTGCAAGATATTGCCTCCCGATCAACTATACATGGAATAGCCAATATTGTTTCTGCCGATTCAAAAATAAGCAAATTGTTATGGTCTGCAGCTTTTCTAGTATGTGTTGGTCTAGTTGTTACACAACTGGTGGACATATTCACCCTTTACAGGTCATATCCGATGAAGACAACATTCAAATTGGAGCAGAACACGGAGTTTCCCGCCATTACGATTTGTAACATGAAACGTTATAAAACATCCATATTGGATCAAGTCCGATATGCAGCAACAACTTTTGCTATGGATGAATATAAGGATAACATGGTAATAATTTTGTAATTCTATTGATTTAAACCATTGTTGTGGCGTCATTCTATTGTATTAACTGTAGATTCTTTTTAAAGAATCCACGGCATCCCCTCTATTGTTTCTCCAATTTAAAGATTATAAACGTCCCCAGGGGAATGTATATTTACTATATTTTCGGGGGAGGGGGTGAACTGGAATTTTCACCCGAGTCCGGAAACGTTTTGGCCCTAGTGCTAAGTTTTTTGTAATGATCAGCGTGAGGGTTAAATTATTTTTTAACTCAGGTGCTGGTGTCCGAGAATTTGTTTAGCATAGATCGGAACCAGAATTTTTTTTCATACAGAGAAATCTGCATTTGCATATTTTATTGCGGAGTCAAATACGGGTGCCTTTGAATTTGATAGGCAAAATTTTGAACAATAGCTATTCTTACTTAAAACGTAGTTGCTTATCAAATACAGGGTTAAACTTTGATAAGACATTTGATATGTAGTCTAACGAATCATGTCAGATTCACGAGGGAGATAATTCGGAAGTTCCCAAGCCATATGAAAATCCGAAGTGCGAGTTCTCTAACATTTCATCATAAATATTATGTCAAAATGGCTGAAAACGTCAACTTCTACAGCTTCATTGCCAATCACAAAGTCATTACAAAAAACATGATACATGGTAGGGCAACAAAACTTCGAAGGCCAAAGACAATGTTGCATCAAACTTTAATAATGTACTTTGTAATCTCGAACTTTCCACGGATGCTAAATATGTACCAATTCGCCATACCAGAAACTAAAGCAACGTGGGTAGAGCATACATCAAAATATTCAAAAACGTTAATAACCTAACATGATTGGTCGAAAATCGATTGTTCATGCACCAAAAACAAATACAATCACTGTACCCACAACTCCTCAGTTTCTGGAACGGCGAATTTGAAGATGTATCAATTTATAAAACTAGTGTTTTCTCTAAAATTTCTCGATTTACGTTTTGTTTTGAATAATTCCAATTGTAAATTCAACGCCCGATTTCATGGGTTAACGTCATGAAAAACAAAAGAGTCATTTTTCAGATAAACGCTTCTTTTCCATAGATACACTCTGAGGTTAAAAAGTGCAGTATACGGTGACGCCAAATTCTTTTATAACATTGTTTAAACTGCAAAGAATAGGGATTATAAGACATAAAAGTAATTTTGGAGGAGATTATGGATTTGTAAACGCTGACTTTCTCTCACAAACTTTACATAAAATCCCACGGACTTTATTTAATTTATGAGTGAGTCTACCGCGTTTACACATCGATAAACTTCTCCAAAATTACTTTTATTCCTATAATGTAATTACGGGTATGACCAAATATCCGTATTTTTAGCAATACAAGCTGAAGGGAAAACTGATAAGTCACGTGATTATTTTTCTAATTTAAATACTATGAATATGCATTTAAAATGATCATCATTTCTTCATATGTCTAAAGAAATCCCAGCCCACCCCTAAAAATCAAATGGTTCCGGCCTTAGTGGGTAGGTTACACAAACTGTATTGATGTATATAATGTAAAAGCTTGCAATATCGTAATTTCTATTTTTGTCAAGTAAAACTAAATTCAAAATATATGTCTGATAAATACGCGCGAGTGTTACTTGAAGAACTACAAAAACATCTTGTCGGAGTAATAGAGAGAAACTCGTATTTGTTCTTACTTACACTATGTTCCTACTTTTTTGTATTTGCTTGATTAAGTGCCATGTTAATCGAATAACAAACCAGCTTTAAGAGATTATTTATGAAGTCTTTTCATGTAAGTCTAAATGAAAAAGTCGTAGTATGATGGAACTTTATAAATAAGTAACATAAAAGACGGATCAAATATGTACAACTCAGT